>CAOGCB010450136.1:0-21288 GCA_948266635.1 Cnidoscolus chayamansa | reverse complement strand
AAATATTAAATATTTTTATAAAAAATAAATAAATATTTAATCATTACATTTTATTTTTGAAGACGTTATTTAAAATAAACTAAACGGATATTAAAGAACTATCTAGTGAAGCTGAGGTACAGGCGATTGAAGAAAGACAAGATGAAACATCGGTTGATATAACTGAGGAATTCTTGGTTGATAGTAGCTAGGAAATTGAAGGGCTTGTGCAGACACCAGTTCACCAATATTGGGGCTAATGCCATATAAGAAGCCTCCAAATCTACCTTCATTTATTCCATATATTGTCTTCATCTTCATAAACACTCCCGCTATTAGTAAACTATCAGATCCAGCCTGATGAGCTCCTCCAACTCGCTCAACTCCCAGAATCTGGGCCAATTTCTCCAATCCAATCTCACCCCTTTGCAAACCATTATAGAATTGTGCCATGTACTTGACGTCCAAACAACACCCAAATATAGCCGTAATAGCATTAGTGAAATACATAATAGATGCAGGCAGTGGCTGGTTAGTAATCAGCTTCACTGTGTATGCAAAGTCATATAGTCCATGAAAAGTTATCCATATTAAATTTCTATGTTTATGGAGAATTTGAATAAATCTGCTAGAGAATGATTTCATATCTATCCCATGAGTCCTCAACTCTTCAAACTCAATACCACTTTCCATTAGAAACTTAATGGAATAGTCATCAAAAGCCTCCCATTCTAATAAGAATTTGAAATTGAACTCCCAAGTTTCAGCAAAAATCCCATTCTCATTGAAAACTGTTATACCCAATTGGATTAGTCTCATGTTATCAACATTAAATTTCATATCAGAAAAAACTTGCCATTGATTAGAATAACGAGGAGTTTTCCTGAGAAAACCAGGAAATTCTGTGTCCATAGAAATCAGTTGATGGTTCTTCAATTTCTCATCTAATTTTTGCAGCTCTTCCATAAAATTAGAAGCCCAAACTTTTCTAATTCTAATATCACTCATTGTGATTGCTCACTTAATCACTATTTGCAAGTAATGTAATGATTTTGTTCTAAAGAGCTGATTGAAGTTAATGATCTGCGAATACACACATATATATATATAGGCTCAGTTAGTATCCCAGCACAACAAGGAATAGGTTTCCTAAGATGGTTCTAATTTCGAATTTTATTATCCTTATCATTATCGCTAACTATTCAAAAAAATATAAATTACAAAATAACTAATTTTCTAATTATATTTAAAATAATTAATGAATTATATTTTAAATTAAAGTCTTATTTCAACAAAAAAAAATTATTTTCCAAAAAACGAATTTCATTTTAAAATATATTTTCAATAATATTTGTAATTAATTATAACTTGAAAATGTTTATCGTTATGAATGGATAAAATTTGTTGTTATCTCAATAAAGATATTTTTTATACATTTTTTATTAAAATAAGTTCTAAAATAATTGTATAATTATTTATTTTATTTATTTCTTAAAAAAATAATGACTATATATATAAATAAAATTGAAAATTAATAAAAAAAATATTATTTATTTATTAATCCAAGAGATAAAAGATATAGTAGTTTAAAAAAGAAAAATTTGAAATAATTTTTTAGTTTATTTATTAATTATTGAAATATATATTTTAAATTTAAAGATTATTTGGTTGTTGAAATAATACTTTGAGTTTATTTATTAATAAAAATAATAAATTCAACGAAACTATATTATTTAGATTTTCTCTTAATTTTATTTCATATTAAATTTTGTATGTAATATGATATTGTGTTATTTACAATAGAATTTGAAATTAAATAAATAGTTAATTATAATAATTTTAAAATCAGTATATTATGATTTCATAATAATAAATAATAATTACAATAAATTTCGAATTCTTTGAAATAAATTTTCTTCTTTAAACTACTATATCTTTTATCGCTCGGATTAATAAATATATAATATGTTTTTATTAATTTTCAATTTTATAAAAATATCATATATATATATATATATATATATATAAGAGGTCCATTTAAAATGCAAAAAAATTATCATTAAAAATCGAAATAACGTTGTAGGAAAAAGATTTTATTGAAGCATAATATAAAATCACAGAATCAAACAAGTTGATCAACAAGCATGGAGAAGGGCTTTAAATGCATCAGACAAGGGCATAATCATGAGCATCACTAGTGTTCACTAGCACAACCAATGGACTCCTAACATCATGGAATCCATCTGACCACTCTATCTCTCCAAAATCATATCTCCCTTGAGATTTCTTCAATGGCTTAAGTGTCACATAATATGAAACTTCCTCCTTCAAGCATGAGAAAATGAGAACCCTAGGCCATATCACTACCTCCACTCCATTTGGCTTAACAATCCTCACAAAGTATATACCATTCTTCTTGTCCCCCACATTTCTAACAGTCCTCTTGATCGTAGTAGAGGATTGCAGGTTAGAGACTGTGATTGATGGGTAGTTTATGTTCATGTTGGTTTCAGGTACGTACGAGCAGCTTATTGTGTCTCTTCCAGGTGAAGGAATAATCATCTTCTTTATTTGTTCTTGGGTGTAGCCGATATTGCAGAGGAAGATGATGTAATCTCTGGTTTTCATGTCATAAACTAGACCTGGATCCATTGCTTTTAATGGGTTTATGTGCCCAGAACCAATGTGGAAAGGATCCGAAACTTCCATTGATCCACCTGCCAGAATACTATCAAGGGTTGTGTCCCTAGTGGATGCTGATGATTACAGACAATTAGTCTCTAGGTCCATATAGCCGTACACTTATCCTACGAGATGATGTTTTATTAATTACTTACCGGTGGTCATTAGAGCAGATCTAATGGCTGCCGGAGACCAGTGGGGATGGGCAGATTTAACAAGTGCAGCTACTCCTGACACATGAGGACTAGACATTGATGTTCCTGACTGGAAGTTCCATTCCACAGAGCGGTCGTCGCTCGGTATAAGAGTGGGAGGAGTCCTTGGAGGCCATGCTGCTAGTATATTAATTCCAGGAGCAGCCAAGTCTGGCTGTAAAGAATCTGAATTAATCAATGTGATTAAGTAGATTAACACCCATTTCCAGGGTTATATATCAGTGTGCACCTTGAGAAAGTCAGGTGAAATGGAGCTTGGACCTCTAGAAGAGAAGGATGCTACTACAGGAGCTGGTGACTTGCCAATTACTGTTCTACTTGGTAATATCCTCACCACAGGGAGCCTTTCACAGGCCACAAACAATTGGTATTAGTACTGTAATTACATGCAGAAAATTAAGAAGATCTTGCTCTTACTTAGGAAACTGAGCAACATAGTTTTGAATTTGAGTGCCTTTGCTAATGTCAACACGGACGGTGGGGATGATATCTACATCAGCAATCTGGTTGGTAGGTGGTTCAACAAAGATCAAACCTGATCCATTGGCTGTCTTCACTGCTGCTTGTGCAATTCCACTTAATGGTATTGGCCCTATATTAGAGAAGCACAGAATAATCTTTCCTGTTGCTAATTTCTTGGTCCAATTCTCCACCATGCAAATTCTGAAAATGGCCAAAGTTTTAGTAACATGAAATTAACTAACTTGTGTAAAAAGACATCTCATTGCAAGAAACTGAGATAGAGACATACCCATCAATAAAATACATCATTGCATTTACCAATTTTCCTTTGATCTCTTTGGTTATGAAGCTCTCTCCCTAGATAATCATCACTTTTACATTAGTCAAACTATGTTCCATACCATGTAAATCAACATATATAAAAATGATAATATATTTTAATATAATTTATTATATCTATGACTTAAAGCAGTTCTAAAAATGACTTCTTAATACAAATGATCTAAACCCATTATTAAATATTCTTTCATCTTTCCATTAAAGTTTTCAGAAACCCTTTTCCAAGAACAACGAAATGGCATGATGGAACTTACAGGATATAAGTAACGTGCACAGAATATTCATAATTCAGTGATTAATGGAAAACTATAAGGGTCGATCTTAACCCTAATTCATCAGGTCTTTAACCATATTCAAGCACTTATACACCTACCTAGAAAAGAAAAACCATCTAAAAGAAGAAGAAGAATACGAAAAAGATGGGGATTATATTATACTGTTTGAATTACCACTATAGAGAAGTCACTGTCAAGAACAATCTGAGCAGGAAATGTTCGATCAGTAGTAGAAGCAGCAACGCATATACTCCAAGGTGCAACATTTCCCACCAGAGAAGGACTAGGACCATCATTTCCAGCTGAGAACACCACAGTAACACCGAATTGCGTTGCATGAAATGAACCTATATCAGAACTTGAAGCAAAGAATGGAGCCAATGGAGGTGGTGCACCGAATGACGCAGATATTATATTAACACCATCTCTCAATGCATCATCAAAAGCAGCAAGTATATCAGCTTCTGCGCATTTCCCATCCAAATTCTTGTTCCAGCAAGTCTTGTACACTGCTAATCTAGCCCTAGGAGCTCCACCTCTGGCAGTGCCTTGTCCAAAACCAAAGAAGCTTGCATTTTTAACAATGGATCCAACTGCTGTTGAAGCTATATGTGTTCCATGACCAAGGAAGTCTCGAGCAGATCGATATTCTGAGTTGCCACCACTCGTATTCAAAGGTCCGAATTGCTGTTCAAACCCTTTGAGGTAATAACGTGCACCAATTAACTTCATGTTGCATGCTTTTCTGGGTTCAAAACCTTCTCCTTCAACACATTGTCCCTTCCAAGACGGTGGAATTAGCCACAGGCATGGCTCTTCCTTGAAGCTGTCAGATTCTGGCCATATGCCTTATCACCAACAAACAGATGTTAATAAATTTATGCATACAATAGGTTAAGCATATGAACGATATGATGATTCTTTGTGATCGAAAAGACAGATAAATTTGCTGCTATACCTGTATCAAAGATCCCAACAACAACATTATCGCCATAGCTCAATTGCAGGGGAGTTGCTTCAGAAGTGCTGTCCAAGGTAAGGCCCAAGAAATCCCAGCTTCTGGTGGTGTGCAATTGCAGTGTCTTGCTCCTAAACACTGATATCACTCCTTTCATCTCTGCATGCAATTGCTTTTCTTATATCTTGATTAACAAGACCGACAAACTTAAGCGATCACTAATACATATAAAAAGAATCACTGAAGGGTAATAAGTTCATTACTGGCTATAGTGGCTGCTTGGGTTGAATTGAGCATTGCTGAAAATCCTGAGAAGCTGTGCTTGTAGCTATAAAGCAAGGACTGTTTAGCTTCTTCTTCACTAGGAAATATGATAGAAAGATAATTAATATAGTTATTGAGTTAAAAATCATCATATAGGATTTGATGATTAAGACACACTCAGAAGTTTATATACCTTGCAAAGACATTAAAGAGGAGTTGAATATGAGAGTTTGAAGTAACACTAGGATCATGAAATTGGTTGAGCCCAAGGTAAACAATGTACACCTGCACAAACCAAACAAGAATATTGAATTTTATATATTAAACAAAGGATGAGATCAAATATATAAAGGGATGGAAACAGAAAAGGTTGAAGGATTTCTGAATGATAAAGGTACATGAGATATGGATATTGAGTGAAGAAAACAAAGTGAAAATGAGAAGGATAGGACCCAGAAATGTTGCACATAAGTGGCCATGTCTGCTACTATATGGAAGAACCACATGTCTGGTTGGGATTAAATACTATTGTCTGAAAGCTGACTTATCATGTCAGACATGGTGGAGATGGAAGATCTTGGTTACAGTGCGTGCGTTCCAAGGCTTTCAAGATTGTAATTGTACTGGGCATGCGTTCTTCTATCCATGATGATATGTTACCTTCAAAGCTAGTTGAGGAAAATGAAAACACTACCCTTTACCACACCCTCATCTCTCTTTCTCTCTCTCTTACTACTTTTCTTGTACATCACATGTGTAGTCTACTTGCTATTCTTGTGCATAGAGGTGGAATTACAGGACAAGGCACCTACAAAACCCCATCATATACCATGAAGAGAATAGCATGTGGCCTTCATCATTCTCTGTAAATTAAATTGTCCCTCTGATTTGTGTAGCTTTCTAGACTTGTATAATTTTAATGTCTGAGGGAAAATTTAAAGGAAATTAGTGCATGAATACAACAATATATATCAAAAATACCAACTTTTGGTATCTAGTATATAGTGTTCTAACATAATGTAACTACGCAAACTTGAAAATTAAGGTATATGCACAAGTTGGCTTTAATAGTTGTGTGTATACATTAATTTGTTCTTAACAAATCCCTACTTTTGGATCATAATAGAAATTTATGATACTTAGAGGTTAAGCTACATACAGTTCTGATGATGGCTGAGAATTTGTTGAAGGTATAGAATTTCCAATTAGAATAGCATAAGCAAGCTATATATAAATGCTTCTCTCAGAAGAGAAAATCTAAGCTAGCTTGCCTTAAAAGAATGAACTCTTTTCAAAATTATTACTACACATTGGTACTGAATTTAACTTTGATTATTCTCTTAATTGAAATGTTGCACCTATGAACAAAGGATGGAGAGCGTCTAAGGTTAAGATGTAAGCCTAGCTATATCATGCAATTATCATCAAAGCATCCTCAAGTAGATAAAATTTCATATGAAATTGAAGTGTAGAACTAAGATGGAAGCAATGATCAAACATACTTTATTCATCCTAGCTAAAATTCTTATTCTCCTGCTAAAACATTATATATATTATTATTTATTTATGAGTCAACTCAAAAATAAATGATTTTTCGAATCTTAACAAGTTAAAAATTTAAAGTTAAGTTCGACTCGATTACTAAATGAATAAATAGAGTCAAATTTCGGATATAATTAGAGGGTAGTTTGTGTAACTTTTATCAATCTTTAGGTGAATGTTGAATAGTGCAAATATTACATCCATTCTTTATTTTGAATGTGAATTTTTGTATGTCTTATAAAAGCAGGTCTCTTTAATATTGTTAATCCTCTAAACAGTGGTATGTTGATGATGCAAAGTGTTGGCCAATGATGAGGATTCCAGCATTTTTAGTGCAAAAACATGAACAGTGGTCATCTTGTCTGGTCCTATATTATTTTTGCTCATGGATCTTGTGTTTTGTTTTCTTAACTTGTTCTCCTTGCTTTTTTAGACTTCTTTGTTTTTGATCTGTTGCTGGTGGAATGGTTGATATAGTTTAAGAATTTAATAAAATTATATATATATATATATATCACTTACCTGGCATACGTCTTAGAAAGAGAGAGGTCGGGGAAGGGAAGACCTCTTCCATGTCCATCCATGGTTTTATGGCCATGGAGAAACAGAAAAAGAGGAGACCAATTGTAACTTTTCTATAGCGTTAGACCCCACCAATCACTAACCTTGTTTTCACTTCGATGAATGTCTTCCAAATGAAAACTATTCAAAATACATCAAGCTCACTAAGTGACAAGGTGGGACATGGTGTGCTATAGACTAGCAAAATTCCAAGCTTCTGGCAGTTCTTTCTATACACACACGCACACACACAAATATATATATATATAAGAATCTTCAACTTTATAGAGTCATTATATAGTTGATAATGAAAGAGACATACTTTGATTTTCCGGCCATATAATTACATTAACTTCAAACAAAACAGTAAGCAAAGCAATGTCTGGCTGACAAAGATTGATTAATTAGTTTCCATTGTAAAAATCAGAAAGAATAGAATGGTTTGTCCCTTAATAGGACATCAAGATTCGACATGTGTCTTACTAACTACCATACAGACAAACGCATGCTTTCACCAGCAGGCATGTTATGATAATCAAGAAGAACCATTTCGAAGATAGAATCTTTATGTCAAGTTGAAGCACACTGCCTTGCACTTATATCAACTTTCAACAGAAACCCACTAACAAGAAAAGGCTATAATATATTTTTAGTAGTGTATTTTTCATTTCTTCTTTTTCTTTCTTGGGTGTGGAAGCATTAAAAACTTGAGGATTAATGGGACTTGTACCAAGCAAACTTGTACTTGAATTGTAGACCTAAAGAGCAATAAAAAGAAGCCTGAAGTTGTGGTTTAAAGAAGATGAGGTTAGCATTAGAGATATACATAGCTTTAGTCACCAAAGGATGTGATGGATTAGAAACTCATCAACTCACCACCATACCCACAACTAGTTAGGCACTCCTCTATGTATTCACATGTTCTTATCCGTCTTCTTAGCCCACCACAAAGAATCCTTTATTATTATTGTTACTTAATTGTTGTCTCATAATATTACAATTTTATTTTTTATTGTCGATTAATAAGTTAGGAATGAACATTTTATTTGGTTCGATTCAATTAATCGGTTTTATATAATTTGAACTTTATCAAAGAAAATGTTTGAGTTGAAATTATGAATGAAATCTCAATAAAATTAAAATTTATGTAATAAATTGATTAATTTAATTTATTTTATTTAAAAATAAAAAAAAGGTACACAAAAAGAAATCTAGTTTTGATATTGGCTGTATCTTTTGCCATACTAATAAATTCATTTATATGTCAGTAGGAGATTTATGTGTGAGAAAAAAGGTATCTCTTATTGATAATATTTTAAAAATAGAACCTTCATCATTAAAGTGCATGTAATGGCTTCCAAGTTGTAGGATGGATTGAACGAAAATCATTTGAGAAAGTATATACATATTAAATAATAAAGAAAGATTTTTTTTTTCTTTTTTCACAAAAGATGATGTGATAAATTGAAACCCACTTAGTAGTGATGAATATAGAAATGATATTAACAAATAGCAAGAAACAACGGTAGGTAAAGTGGTTGCAAAGTTTCTTGTAAATGTGGTATATACTATGCAGAGTACAGTGTGGAAGAGAAGTGGGAATTACAAGGATAGACTTATGGGCTATGGTTGAGCAAAAGAAAAGAGAATGACAGAAAAAGATTGGTTGTGGTGTCAAAGCGCGCACTAAAATGGAAGTGCACAAAATCAGGCACATATTTGTTTCTGAAATCCAAAAACAACACACAACAAAACAAGAAACCATGCTCTTTGTGGGCCCATCCAAGCCTTGGAAAAGAAATAAGCCCCCACCTCAACACCCCATCATTTCCATCAAGAACTCTCTCTCTCTCTCTCATTCATCAACATTTGCACCCACAAACATTTTCTCTCATTTCAATTGAGATAACCTGGTTTTGCAAGTGTTTTCTTTCTTTTCTGATATATTTATGTATTTTTTGTTCTTTTAATAATTTGGGTTTGATGGATCTTTCCTTAAGTTTGATATTAAGTTCCATCTTGGGTTGATGAGCTGTTGCTGGTGGTGAAGAAAGCTGAATTTTTGTTGGATTACTTTTTTTTAAAAATACTATATATTTTTATTTTATAATGGGAAATTGTTGGTGTAGATGGGAGCCTTCAGTTTGCACAGTTTCATCAAATGCAAAATCAGGTTGGTTACCAGTCTTTTACTTGTTTAATCTAATCAATCCAGTTCTGTTTTGTTTTTCATCTCATTTAAGAAATGGGTTTCTCTTATTGTGATATTTTTCTTATACAATCAGCTAAAAGCAGGATATAATCTGATTGAAATGATCTTGTTCTGTGATTCTCTGATTCTACTCTCTGTTTCTCGGTGTCCTTAGTGAATTATGTTTGATTTTTCTTTTTTTCTTTGTATTGGTTCTTTGGTAAAGTTTGGATTAAGGTTCTGAGTCTGTTGACTATGTCTTTCTTCAAAATCATATGATATTGGATGGTAACATTTTGTTTGTCTAGTGACATTCTGTTTGTCTAGTGTTTCTTATGTTTTCTAGTCATTTTTGTTTTGGCATCTCGGAAGAAGACCACAATTAGCATGATGTCCCATTCTTCTGCAATTTGATTTAGAAGATAAGAGAATGAATGGGAATGTACCTTTTTTCTTCCTTGATTTTAGTTTATTCCAGACTATGAAGGTGCTATACTTTTTATTTTCCTTCTTATATGGAAAGCTGGAAATTACTGTGGTGGATTGGTACTTATCTCAACATTATTATATTACTTGTAGTCAGATGAGAAAACATATCCACTGTTTCAATAGTAATTAAAAACGATAACTTTTTTTTCCTTTTCTTGCTTTAGGAATTATTTGTATATTTTTTACTTTTTGTTTCCTCGGTATCTTTCAAGATTCCGTTCTTTTTGTTTTGATAATATATTTCTCACAGTGATTCTTTTCCCTCAACTGGTGAAGAAAATATGAGGAATAAATTGACTCAATTTTACTGCCATTTATGAACATTTAGATTTAAAATGTAATTCAGGGTGCTGAGCATGGTTCTTCCAGATGATCTTCTTCTACATAAAAGTAGCTTTAAAAGCATGTATTTGAAAGAATTCAAGATTATTTTAATAAGAAAATTCTCATTTAGTTGATTGGTTTTAGAGGAGTGTATAAATATGGATTGCTTCTTCCTTGTTGTGATATGAATTGATGACATATGTGATTTTGTGTTTTTTCATCTTTCTCTTTCAGAGTCTCCAAAGGACCAAAACCCTTCAGGTAAACCAATAAAGGATATTAGGAAGCTACCATCAAATCCTGAGGAAGTAGAAGACCTACGTCGCGATTCAGCTGCAAATCCATTGATTGCATTTACATATGATGAGCTGAAGGTAATCACTGGAAACTTTAGACGAGATCGCGTGTTGGGTGGAGGAGGATTTGGAAGCGTTTATGAAGGATTTATTAATGAGGATCTAAGAGAGGGACTTCAGCCAATTCCAGTTGCTGTAAAAGTTCATGATGGTGATAATAGTCATCAAGGCCACAGAGAGTGGCTGGTAATATATATGCTCTTTTCTTGCTTTTGCTTAAATATAATGTTATCCATTTTAAGAGACATTGCAATGCATTTTCTTTCTGTTATATCTGTTTATATTCTTTATAAGATTAACTAGGAGTTCTGAGAATTTTCAGGCAGAAGTCATATTTCTGGGGCAGCTTTCTCATCCAAACTTGGTGAAATTGATTGGATACTGCTGTGAAGACAAACACAGGGTACTAATATATGAGTATATGGCTCGGGGTAGCGTCGAAAAAAATCTATTTTCAAGTAATTATCTCATAAATTCTCTTTAAAATATTAAAATCCAAAAAGAATTTTCCTTGTGATCTTAAATGCTTGAATAAACCAAATGTAGCTGATTTTATGAGGCAAATATGCCTGATCCAAGCAAATAAGGCAATTCTTGCAAGGAAAATTACTCAAAATAGTTTAATTTTTCTCTCCTTTTATTTGATTTAGCAGCTCTTGCCTACCTTTTATTTCTTGCCTCTTGATTACTTAATTCTGCAAGATCAATATCTGTAGAGCCAAGCTTCAGTGTAATGATTGTTGGTGTGATGACATTGTAAGAGCTAGAATTGCCTAAGGGCATTGCTTCTGAATGCAATCGGGCTTTATTTTTGTGTTTGGAAGTAATTTATCAAAATCCATAATGGTTTCTTGCAGCCTACATCTGACATCAGATATTAATTCAAGGAAGATAAAAATTAAAGGTAGATTAAGATGTGGGTTATAGAATTAAAATGTTAAGCAATCTGATAAAGGTAGTTCTTTTTGCTGGAAGTTGATAAAGAAAAGCTACCATAAAAGGTGCTAATCAGTGATATATGCAAATATTAAGATGTATCTGCTCTATACACAACCTTAATAATTACTTAATAAGATCTTAACTGCCTCTGGAGCATATCTAAAGTTAGAATAGCATATAATATACTTTCTCAGTTTGATGGAATCAAATTAATTTTTTTTTAAATTTTAATTATTTTCCATCTTTTGAGATATATAAAAATGTATGCCTTTATGTTGCAGAAATATTGCTTCCTCTTCCATGGTATATTAGAATGAAGATTGCATTTGGTGCAGCAAAAGGACTTGCCTATCTCCATGAAGCTGAAAAACCAGTTATCTATCGTGATTTCAAGACTTCTAATATTCTGCTTGACCTGGTTAGTTTATTGAAAATGCTACATTACGGTAACTTGAGGAAAGACTATGAAATCATTTTCCCAGGTTCATATTTTTCGTGCTTAGATTGAAACTACTGAAAAGACAAGTTTTCATTTCTGCCAAAAATTGAAGATATCATAATTGGGGAAGCTACGATATGGGGTTATAGCTCCCATGGAGATCTGATCAAGAACTAAGAAAGATATATGTAGAGAACTTTCTCTTTTCAAATTTATGAGTTACTAGTAGCACTACAGATGTTCCTTAACATACAAAGCATGAATGTCTTTTAGTACAAGAGTTATGATATTTAACAGCATTAGCTTTAACCTTACCTGAAGATCAGCAATGTTGGCATGTTAACAGATGCTCACGACAGTGCTTATAACACTTAATATAGGGTTCCACGAATCAGATGGTACTTGATGCTATCTCCCTTTAACATCAAGTTTTATGTGTTAGAAGTTCTGTTTTTTTTGTGTTATTGCTTTTACAAAAACTGCTGATTAAGATGAAATGAGACATGAATCCTGAATCTAACATTATCTGCCCTTCTAATAGGCATCAAAATTCATCTACTTGGAGCAGAACCATTAGATATTACTGTCAGAATAATGGAACTGCTTATTGTTAATGTGATATAACCGAACTTACATTTGTGTTTTAATGTACAAACAGGAATACAATGCAAAGCTCTCTGACTTTGGTCTTGCAAAAGATGGACCCATGGGAGACAAAACTCATGTTTCCACACGTGTAATGGGAACTTATGGGTATGCAGCACCTGAATATATAATGACAGGTAATTTTCCACCAGGTTTCTTTGTTACTCAGGCTCTGAGGGACATGGTTGTCCCTGAAGGAGCTTTTGAAATAAGCTAATGCAGAGCATTAACTGATACCAATCCTAAAACTTTTGTGCAGGTCATCTAACTCCTAGAAGCGACGTATACAGCTTTGGTGTTGTTCTTCTTGAGCTTCTAACAGGCAGAAAATCTTTAGATAAATCAAAACCAGCCCGAGAGCAGAACCTTGCAGATTGGGCTCTCCCTTTGCTAAAAGAGAAAAAGAAACTGCTAAACATTGTAGACTCAAGATTACAGGGAGATTACCCTGTTAAAGGAGTCCACAAGGCAGCTATGTTAGCATATCATTGCTTGAACCGAAATCCAAAAGCCAGGCCTCTAATGCGAGATATAGTTGATTCACTGGAACCTCTGCAGGTTCCTGAAGAAGCTTATTCAAATGGGAAGTCTGTGTTTACTGTGATTAATGTAGCAGATGGAGAGATAAAAAGAAAAGATGATTCCCTCTGATTTTGTGGTATTAAGCTTCTTCTCCATTGCAGAGGTAGAGTCTTTTTCGCCGGATAGCTTTCCTTGTGTGTATCTAATGCCTTCAAATCTTTTCTTCTCTTTTATATATAATATAATATTGCACTTCTTCTTTCTCCCAAGAGTTCTTAAGAATTTTTGTTAAATCTATTCCTATAGAACGCTATTGTTTCAAAGGAATGCTTAAATTATATTCAAATGATCGTTTAAAAACACAGACACGACAGTTTGTACTTTTGAAATATGCATTGAATTAAAATGTATGATTTTAAAATACATGCAATGCATCAACATAAATGCGTAGAGCTCCATCCAAATTTATTTATTTTAAAAAAAATCATCAAGTGATCTAACCAAATGCTGAAGACACTAAACATAGGAAATGACATAATGTGTTCACAAAATTTATGAATTATCAAATTTAATTAAAATAAATTTCGATTTTGTCCATTTATTTATTCTTTTATTTATGTGTTCACAAAATTTAGAAAAATAAATTTATGGAATTGAAATGCTAAGTTAAACCATATTTGATTTGTAACAGTAAATTTTTTAATTTCAATTTTATTAATATAAAAGTAAAACGATAACATTGTTATATGACATTGCCAACATAGATTTTAAACAGGTTGTACACTCTATGGTTAAGAATCGAATCGAATTAAACTATTTCGATTTAATCAATTTAATTCTTTGAATAAATAAATTTGATTCGGTTTTTTTTTTTATAAATATATTCAATTTTTTATTTAAATAGATTAATTTGGTGTAATAAATCAAATAATTCAACTAAATGAACTTATAACTAACACATCTAAATATATAGTCTATCCAGCATCATCTGATGGCACAACCCCATATTTCTAAATCAAACCTAATCACTTAAACCGGTAAATCTTAAAATAGCTAAATGCCTAAATCAGTTCAGACCTAAAATCTAAAAATCATATCTTTTATTTCGCATCTCCTCTCGCTCTACTGTCATTGCTCACATGCTGTAGACTCCAGACAATGCTCATGCTCGCTATACGCTTGCTCCTCTATCCCTCACCTCGATCCTTCACTCTCTTTACCTCGACTCCTCCACTCGACTCCTTCTGATTTATGTCATTTACTATTAATCGCACATTCACAGAGAATTCATAAAAGCGTTCAATCGATTCCCTCACCAACCTCGTTGTTTTCACCGCTCACGGCTCACCCTTACAGTGCTCTCTGTCTTGTCCCTCTCCGAATGTTGAGTCACCACCACACAGTGAACTCATAATGCTCAATTTCACGAATCACAAAATTGTCATGTCCGCTCAATTGCACCAATATCTGTTTATCGTCTCTGTTCCAAAGGCAAGTGTTAACTCTTAAGACAACTATGCATTATGCTAATCATGCACTATGAATTATGATCATGTACTGTGAATTGTGAATTGTTATCCTGTATTGTGAATTGTGAATTGTTATCATGCACTATGAATTGAGAGTTGTGATCTTGGACTGTGAATTGAGAATTGTGATCTTGTATTGTGAATTGTGAATTATGATATTGCACTGTGAGTTTGTGAATTGTGAATTGCTATCTTGCACTATGAATTATGAATTGCTATCTTGCACTGTGAATTATGAATTGCTATCTTGCACTATGAATTGTGAATTGTGATCTTGCACTTACTCTGAATTGTGAATTTGATTTTGTGAATTGTATTAATCATTACTTACTATGAATTGTGAATTTGTCATTTTGAAACTATTTGCATGTGTACTTGTGAATGGTTTGTGGAATTATAGCTTGAAATATATATTCAATGGTTTATTTTTATGACATTTGTTTGTGAATTGTGATTAGATTTGTACGTGGAAATTGAATCTTATACTTCAAGTGGGAAAAGGAATGAAGAGTGCATGTCATTCTAATCAAAGTGGCTCTAATAATTTGTCACAGAAGAAATCGAAGAGAAAGCTAATTAGGCTGCGATCTAACGTTTAGGATAACTTCACCAAGTTCACAAATGATGAAGGTGAAACTAATTGTAATTACTGCAAAAAAGAATTTTGTTGTAATCTAAAACAAAATAGGACTATTGCACTTAGGAATCATATGAACACATGTAAGAAGCTATTGAGACAAAGCAAACACAATTATCATTGCACAAGAATTCTGTTGATGATCTAATGGATGATTTAGGCATACTTACCACTTGGAGATATGATGAGAATGTAATTACAGAGGCACTTATTTACATGATAATAATTGATGAATTGCCTTTTAAATTTGTGGAGGGTGAGAGATTTATACAATTTATGCAAGCCATATGTCCTAGGTATAGGATTCTCTTCTGTTGGACTATTTCATGTGATTGCTATTAATTATTTGTTGAGAGGATTAGGTTAGAGTCTTTCTTTAAGAAAAATTGTCAAAGGATGAGGCTTACTATAGATATATGGACATCATTGCAACGAATTAATGATATGTGTATCATTACTCACTTTTGATGATGAATGGAAGTTGCATAAGAAAAGTTTGAAAAAGATTGCGAATTGTGTGAGTGTGTGTGTGTGTGTGGGGGGGGGGGGGGTGGTTTGTGTTGCTAATTGTAAATGCTTCCACATGAGGAGTATGTCATATATAATTAATTTGGTTGTCATGGATGGTTTGAAAGATATTAATGATTCAGTGGTAAAAGTAAGGGATGCTGTCAGATGCATTAAGAGTTCTCCCAATAGGTTGAGAAAGTTTAAGGACTGTATTTTTCATGAAAAAATTGAGGCCAAGTCTTCCTTATAATTAAATATGCCTATGAAGTGGAACTCTACTTATTTGATGTTGAGCACAGCACAAAATTTTGAAATAGCATTTGAAAGGTATGAACTAAAGGAACCAATGTTTAAGATTGACATGGGAGAGAATGTCATTCCTGATTTTTATGATTGGGCTCAAATTGGGAAAATGACTGATATGTTGGTCTATTTTTATGAACTTATCTCGCGCATTTTAGGTTGTCGATATGTTACATCAAATATATTTTTCAGTGAGATAAGTGATTTGACTTTTATTTTGAACATTGGATTAATAGTTTTGATATTGACATGAAGGCAATGGAGGAAAGAATGAAAGTCAAGTTTGACAAATATTGGGGAGACATTAATAAAATGAACAAGGTTAATTATTTTGTTGTCCTTTTTGACCCTTGAGATAAAATTGAGTATATGGAATATTCTTTTTTAGCTAAATGTATGGACAAGAAAGGGGGTGGAACAGTTCAACAATGTTAAGACAAGTTTAACAGAATTGTTCAATAAATACAGAAGAATGTACCAACCTAATTTTGAACAATCAAATTATGGTATTCACATCTTTCAGCCAGTATTGGTGGCGGCACAAGTACCCCTATTTTTTATTATTCTAAAGCCAAAATCTTTCTTGAAACGTCGTAAGAAACAAAAATTAGAGCAATATGGTAGTTTTGATATAAAATCAGAGTTGAAAGTGTATTTGAATGAGGCCATTCACGAGGATAAGAATGATTTTGATGTATTGAAATGGTGGAAGATCAATTTTGAGAGATTTTTTATATTGGAAAAAATGGTTAGAGATGTTTTAGCTATTCTTGTTTCCACTGTTGCTTCAAAAAGTGTTTTTAGTACTCGTGGGAGAGTCCTTGATTCCTTTAGGAGCTCTTTGACTTCTAAAATTGTAGAGGGCTTAATTTGTGTACAAAATTGACTTCTTTCTTCAAATAGCTAAATAAATGTTGAGGAAGAATTGGAGGAACTCGAAAAGCTTGAAGAGGGTATGTAATAAATTCATATATTTTGATATTATTTTTTTTTCATAATTATCATTATTTACATTTAGTTTTTATTTTAATTTTTATATTTTTATATTTTTATCTTCTTAGGACTAGCATCGGTTGTAATCACTCGTGGTGTGACATGATCAAACTCTACTCCTAACTCTTAGATGTGAGATTAATCATTTAAAATTTTATTTCTTATATGATGCGGAACAATCAACAATTGTCATTTTTTTTTATTTCTTTTTCTTGCAGGTGCTAATTTGAATGGAGGTTGAATCTTTTTGAGAAAATATTGTTATGTTGATAAAGATGTGATTCATATATATATATATATATATATATATATATATATGAACTATATATGATTTATAAATATAGACTTTTATATGGTATTATATGAATATTTATATATGTTTAATGGACTTTTATATAGTATTATATGTACTCTTGATGTTATTTTGTGGTTGAATATTGGACAAAAATAAATATTCAACTCAAAATTAGCTTTAGAATAAATCTGAAAAGAAAAAATTTCAGTTTCATAGAAACCGAACTATAAAAGTTCAGTTTGGTTATGTTCGGTTTCTATGGAAACTTTGGTTCAGTTAAAGAAAAAGATTGGTTCAGTTTTCTGGTTAGTCAAGTTTAGTTGAAGAAAGAGCCAGTTTCTATGGAAACCGAACCAACTGAATGTGTAACACGCGGTACTGTTTCGACATTGGATTCTAAATTCTCAAACGAAATATTCATAGAATATTCAAAAACCAGACTGGAATAGTTAATAGAAATTAAAATGTAAATTTAAAAATATTAAATAATTAAAATATAAAGTAAATAAAGTTTAAGGATTAATTTGCAAGGAATGAAGAATTTAAGGATTTAATGAGGGATTTTGTAAAAAATGGGCACAATAATAGAGGAAGGGAACCAAACCTAAGGTTTGGACTCCCAAGCCTCCCACCACCGTCACTATAAAAGTGAGAGGGTTACGGGTGAAGGAGGGTATGAAACCCTAAAACTCCTTCATCTCTTTCTCTTTTCTTTTTCTCTCTTCCTCTTAAGGGCATACCGCCGACCACCTTGAGAAACAAGGTGAGAATGAGAGTTGAAGCAGCAAAGGTCAGTAACAAGGGTCAGGAGAAATCAAAATAGAGGGAAGGAAAGTTTGGGAGGTGACGAGTCAAAGGGGTGAGCCATGCCCATAAGCCCACCATCGGATCTTCAAGGATTCCAAATGCTATCTATTAATTTGTCTTAAAAAAGATTAGTAACATGATCTTAAAGTTGTTTTAGGGATAATAGGGAATAATCTAAGCTAAAACATGAGAAATGATGAAATGTCCTTGAAAAATTTAGGTTTTTAGGTTTAAACTTGATTTTCTTAAATATGTGTTCAATTGGGATTAAAATGATGCATTGTGAAATTTATGATCGGAAAACACCACAAATATTGCTACGCTATGTTTTGGTAGTTATTTGCAGGTATTTTGAGCGAAAATAGTTAAGTTACATGTTTAGGTGAATAGTATTGTGAACAGTGACTGTGAATGTGTAAGGTTATATTTGATTGTTGTGAGTAATAAGGATGAATGAAAAAGAATGGGTAATAAGGATGAATGATAAGGATGAGTCATAAAGGATGAGGTGATAAGATTGGATGATTAGGCCGAATCATAAAAGTGGTTGGCCGAATCATAAAAGTGGTTGGCCGAGTCATAAAAGTGGTTAGCCGAATCATAAAAATTGTTGGCTGAATCATAAAAGTGGTTTGCTGAGTCATTAGGCTGAATTATAAAAGTGATTGGCCTAGTCATAAAAATTATTAGCCGAATCATAAAAGTGGTTGGCCGAGTCATAAAAGTGGTTGGCTGAATTATCAAAGTGGTTGGCCGAGTCATTAGAAGTAAATTACTGAACTGAATCATGTAGTCACACCCTTCGGGATGGCTAAGAGAGGGTTGCCGAATGGTTGAGTCGAGAGACTTGCTTAATGTCAATAATTTTAAATAAATTATTAATTAAGGGTAAATTTTATATGTGAAATATTAGAGGTGTTTGTAAAATATTTAATTAGTTTGTCTCTCATCTTAATCCGCCATACAGGACCGGACTAGGGAAATCAGGGACAACTCAGTTAAGGTGAGGCATTTGTCTTCGCACGCATCCCAAGTGAGTGGATATAAATTCTTTTATGATACAGAAAATTTAAATTTGATATTTTTAGCATGCTCATGCATCATAATGCCTAAGTTGTTGCATTAGATGCATGATATATATTGCATTGCATTATAAAATTGGTTAAGCTGAAAAAGTAAGTCAACTCACTCAACTAAGAGCTAGTAAGTCAGTCTAGCGCAAGTCAACCTACTCGACCAAGTCAAGAAGAGTAAGACAGATCTCTCGATCATATAAATCATCTAACAAAATGAATGAAATAAACAAAGTCATCACACCCGGAATTAAATATTCTGAGTGTTGAGAGGGGACATCTGATATGGTTTGGAATTATTAAATACTTTGACCATTGACCTCTAACTTAGTTCAAGTAATAAGTCAACATTTGAGCCTACCTATAAAGCTCGGCTCAAACTATAGTAGAGTTTAATCCATAAACTAACTAAGGACCAAGAGTCCTAATCTAAAAGATAGACTAACATAATTCTATTACATAATCCTATTCAAAAGAGGATTACAACTCTTAAGTCCAAGAGGACTAAAACTCTCAAGATACAAAGCCCTATATAAAGCAATTAAAGAACCTAGGTACACATTTTAATTCTCGATCATATACTCTATACTCTCTTCTCTCCAAACTTTCAAGAGATTTCTTTTTGTTACACCCTTACTTTAAGCTTCAGAATACTTTTTCTCTATTTTATAGATTTAGTCACACAAACAAATCATCCAAGTTTCTCGAGGCTTCATTAAATATAAATTCTCTATTATTCATACAACAAATTATATTGTATATCTATAATTTTATATATGAGAAGTACCCTTATATAGATATGTGGAGATCCGAGTAGGGTACACTACTAGACTATTTACTATTATTATTATTTATTTTATTGTGCATTGTTATTCATGTGTAATTATTGTTGCTTGTTAACCCACAAGTATACGGATCGCAATGTAGTAATAAAATATCGTTCCCACGAGAAACGGATTATGTCCACCTATTACTCATTTTTTTATGTCGTGTTTGCAATAAGTCGGTAAATTGAGAAATTATTTCCTAAATCTAATAAATAATTTAGATATGAGCAATTAGACATAATTATGTATAGAAAACAACAACTCAAGTAACATTGAATCATGTCTTATAAATCTTTCCTTTAGTCAAAACTCGGTTCTTAAGAATTCAATATTCTTAAATGCATTCATAAGGTTTTAACCAACCTCTCGGCTTGTATTAAAATTATGATATACATTTAATATTTACATATATAAGCCCACACTTATAATTTATTAGAAAATAAATTCTAACAGTCTCCCACTTTAGCTAAAATATGTTATTTGAGAAATGTGTATATCTTTATGAGCTTAAAATTGCAGCCACACATAAGATGTCCTGAACAATATCGTCCATTGATCATATCAACGAATAACTAAATGGACAATCGTCACATTGATTATGACTCAATCCATAATCAATCGCATACATCAATATTTTCAAATGACATAGATCAATTATATGAGTGTAGCGTGGAAACTTCATGCAATGTGATCATTTCATGCCTATTTCCAACTGGTCCTCCTTTATTGAGATCAAATATAGTATACATATTTTCATATATGTTCATACATAGTGTACTGAAAACTAAATACTTTATTTTTCTACAGAAACTGAATTATAACATGAATATATCCATACATAATATAGCATCCAATACTAGAAAAACTACATTGTTGCTTGTTAACCCGCAAGTATACGGATCGCAATATAGTAATAAAATATTGTTCCCACGAGGAACGGGTTATGTCCACCTATTACTCATTTTTTTATGTCGTGTTTGCAATAAATCGGTAAATTGAGAAATTATTTCCTAAATCTACTAAATAATCTAGTTTTTAGCCATTAGACATAATTATATATAGAAAACAACAACTCAAGTGACATTTGAATCACGTCTTTACAAAATCTTTTCCTTAGTCAAAACTCGGTTTT
>CAOGCB010449993.1:0-11282 GCA_948266635.1 Cnidoscolus chayamansa | reverse complement strand
ATATTGAATTCATAAAATCCACATTTTACAATGTTAGCTTTGACCAAAGATATAAAATACAACAACCAAGAGATTTTCATATACAAGAAGGAATTTACAAAAATGAAATCACTTCTCGCCTCTATGAGGGCGTCACACCTCGAGGAATCCCTTGAGTTGTTGCTGGACTTGATTGCTGGAATGACTCTCGCCTATTCCTGAATTGTGACTTGAGTTTCTGTCTTTTTGCTTCTGAATTATGTCTTGATAGATTGGTCTCTAGATTCTCTTCTTTCTTTTTTCCTTTTCTGCATATTTATAGAATGATGAAGTTTGGAAGTTGTAGAACAGTAAGTTGATCAGTTAGGGTTGGTTTTGGGCCGGTTATAGCAACTGTAAATGGTTGGAAGCCTTGAAGCAACATATCTCCCTGATCAGCCATGTATTTCTGCAACTGTCAACGTCTTGTCGCGACCAAGAATTTGGAAGTCGCGATCGCGAGTTGATCTTGAGAAGTAACTGTCGGCAGTTTGGCCTGAGTCGCGGTTGCGAGGTTTGATGTCGCGACCAAGAAAAGTTTCTGCCTGAAGAATGCAATTGTCGCGACTGGAGCGTGGATGGCGCGGGCGCGAGAACTCTCTGCCTGGCATTTGGCAATTTCGCGACCAGGAGCATATGTGTCGCGAGCGCGACTTTCACTCTAAAGACCCTGTCTCGGCTGACTTTAGCTCGCGACTAAGAAGCTTGAGGTCGCGGTCGCGAGCTTTTTCTGTGATGCTCAATTTGGCTCAAAACTCACCCTTTTCAATCCTTTAAAGCTTTATTTTAACCTTCCAATGCTTATCTTCATGCCTGCACACATTCTAACCCAAAACTACACCAAAACAAGTGAAATCTTATATAAACAAATAAAAACACACAAAACAACACAATAAAACATAGTACTTTGGCAATGCCATCAGTTACCATAATTCCCCATAGGAGGATTACTCTAATGAAAGGTCCATGAGGAGTCAATGGACCCTAAAGTAAGTAAAGTAGATAAAGATGACATGTCAATGTCATCTTTTGAGAGACCAAATAAGTAGGTCATAGGACGTATGTTAAAGTACATGTTGTAGACTATTTAGGAGAAGGTATCATGGGTCTACATGTTAGTAGATAGACTGAAGAGTTAAAGAATGACTGTAAGTGCCAAAAGAGTAAGAGAGTGTCCTAAGGTGTTTCTTGAGAACTTTACATAATAATCACCTAATTGGGAAATAATGATTGAGAGGATATTAATAATGGACATCAAGCCTATCTCTATTTTGCATTATAGGACAATACCTGTAGAGTTTAAGAAAAATGATGGTATCATTACAAAATAGTAAGATAAGGGTTTCATCAGACCAAGTACATCACCGTAGGGTGCATCAGTACTGTTTATGAAAAAGCAGGATGGAAGTATGAGATTATGTATTGACTATAGTCAACTTAATAGAGTTACAGTGAAGAACAAGTATCCCTTGCTGAGAATTGATGATTTACTCCACTAGTTAGCAGGAGCTAGTTGCTTCTCCAAGATAGACTTGAGACTGGGCTATCATCAATTATGAATAAAAAAGGATGATGTACCTAAGACTATATTTCGTACGAGGTATGGGCACTATGAGTTGCTTGTAATGTCATTTGGGTTAACAAATGCCCCTGTAACATTCACAGATCTCATGAATAGAGTTTTTCAACCATTTCTAGTTCACTTTGTGATGGTCTTCATTGATGACATCCTAGTGTATTCCAAAAACCTAGAAGAGCATGCCAAACACTTAAGAATAGTTCTACAAACACTAAAAGAGCATTAACTATACACAAAGTTCTCGAAGTGTAAGTTTTGGTAGAGGAGCATCTCTTTCTTAGATCACATGGTGTAAGAACATGGCATCGAAGTTGACCCTAAGAAAGTAGAGACAGTAGCAGACTAGACTACACCTACCATAATTACATATGTCAGAAGTTTCTTAGGTTTGGTTAGCTATTATAGGAGATTTTTATATGATTTCTCCAATACTGATGCTCCTATGACTAGGTTAACATGGAAGAACTAGAAGTTTATTTGGTTTGATGCATGTGAAGAGAGTTTTCAAGAGTTGAAAAAGAGGTTGACAATGGCATAGGTGTTAGCCTTGCCGAAGATAGGGAAGACTCACCGTGTATTGTGATGCATCTAGAGTGGGTTTGGAGTGTGTTCTAATGCAAAATGACAAAGTAATATCGTATGCATTGAGGCAACTTAAGAAGCATGAAAAGAGCTACCCGACTCATAATTTGGAAATGGTTGCAGTGACATTAGCTTTGAGGATGTGGAGACATTATTTGTATGGGGTTAAATGTGAGATCTTCATAGATCACAAGAGTCTCTAGTACATTATAACTTAGAAGGAGTTGAATCTAATATAGAGAAGATGGATTGAGCTACTTAGTGATTACAACTACAGAATATAGTACTGTGAACCCCTCCCCGAAGATGAGGGCATAAGCAAAAATGCATAATGCATGTAAATGCAATGCCATGTGACAGGGCTGAATGCACGTGGATGTGTGTGAGTCGCCACCTTGTTTATTTACTGGGAAAACTAGGAAAAAAACCCTATGACTCCAATTTTAATTAATTAACCTAATTTCTAGATTAATTAACCCAATTGATTAAGTCACAATCCGCGAACCCGAGGAGGATTCGAAGACTATGCCATGCTTGTAACTAACCTGTTAAATGCATTGAAATGCAGGGTCTTAAATTGGAGAAAGTGTTTTGGTGATTTGGATTTGTTATTCGGGGTTAAATCCCAAACATGCCTACGTACCCTTGTTTGAATAAGGGATCAAAGTCGACGTAGTTCGAATTGCCTTTTAAAGGGCTTCGATATTTGGGGTACTTAGTATCAAAATTGGGTTGTTTGGGCACTTGGTGCCAAAAACGTTATTTTTTGGGCATTTGTTGCCAAATTGGTTTGTTTTTGGGCCTTATGGGTCAAATTGGGAATTTTGGGCCTTTGGGGCCAAATTGGAGATTTTTGTGCCTTATGGGCCAAATTGGAGGTTATTGGGCCTTATGGGCCAAATTGGGGATTTTTGGGGCAAAATTGGGATTTTTAGGACTTATGGGCCAAATTGTAAAATTTTTGAGCCTTTAGGGCCAAATTGGGAATTTTTGGGCCTTATGGGCCAAATTGGGATTTTTAGGCCTTATAGGCCAAATTGGAATTTTTAGGCCTTATGGGCCAAATTGGGATTTTTGGGCCTTATGGGCCTTTATGATGCTTCATGCATGTTTTAGTTGAAGAAAGTGTTAGAGTTTGGATTTCATACCTGTGGGAGATGTTTTCCGCTTCGAAGCTTCAGTTTGCTGGTTTTCCAACAGCGCTAAGGTGAATTATTTATTTTGTCCAAGTGATCAAACAAAAGTAATTTAAATGCAAGATGAATGCAGAAAGCTATAAAAGAATTGCAAGGAGTGAGGGGGCAAAGAAGAGATCGCTCGTCAACACAAGCAGTAAGTAAATTGAAGAATTGCTTAAAGTAGAGGGAGAATATAAAGCTCGTCAATACAAGCGGTATCTTGGGAATGGAACTGGAGGCTGCTATTTATAGGCAAAAAATGGTATTTCTGGCGGCCTGGGGCGTCGGCTTGGCAGGGCGACGGTGCCGGCAGTTTTTTTCCGTTTTTTCATTTTTCGGGAGTTCTATACTTCCAAAAATTATTCCGAGGACACCTTCGGGTCCCTCGTGACATTCCAGATATTTTCGGTCTCCTGGTTTACCAGACTGTTTGCAATATGGGGAAACAGACTTTCTGAGCCTCAAAATTCGAGTATTCACAGTTACCCCCACTGGCAACCATAAAAATGATTTATGGGAGCCAGTGGCTGTCTGAATAGCAAATTTTGAGTTTGAGGGTTTGGGCCCGCGTTTTGCGAGGTATGTCTGATGGGAGGCCTTGAAGAGGAACTTTTTGCCTGTTGGCCGGTGTAGGCTTTTGAGGAGGGCCAAAGGATGAGGCCTCGCCATTGACTTTTGATGACTGTTATTTTTCGGTTTTCTAAACCTTTTGTATTTTCCGAACTGCTTTTACCTACATTTGGTAAAAAAAAAAACAGTGCAATGCATGTATGGATAATTTTTTTTTTCATGAGAATTTTTCCTGTCTTTCTTTTTTTGTTTATGCATGTATGGATTCCAGACTTTTACGACAGATCCACATTTCTTTTCTTTTTTCTTCTTTTTTTCTCTTTTTTTTTCGAAAATAGGCCCGACGGCGGCCAGGGGTGTCGTCTCAACCCGAATTTCTATAAAAGCTGTCCTTTTCTGCGTCAAAATTCGCACAGTCTCGATTTTTGAGCCAAAATTCTTAACTCACCCATTTTTTTTTCTGAGCCATGAATCCTCTTTATAATTATGCTATGCATAGATGGACCCAAGGTCTTCTCAATGTTGAGAAAATTAATTTAGGAAGCTTCAGATTGTCTCCAATTACTACTCTTCGGGGAGTTGTTATTGACTGGAATTTCTTAAGGGCCTGCATCAAATTCTGGGATCCTGAAGCTCATGTTTTCCGCTTTAGAGCCATGATGGAGGAGATGTGCCCTCTCTTTGAGGAGGTTTGTGCTATTGTGGACTATGACCCCAATGGGCCCCTAGTCCGACATGAAATCAAGACTGGGTACCTAAAGTCTTTTGAATCGCTCTTTCAATTTACTAGACCACAAGCCCGGGCCATGGTAGTAGAGGATCAGAAAGTGGTCATGTCTTCTCTGATTGATGAGTTTCTTGATGCTAAACCTGATGACTCGGACCAGATGCGGTATAGGATGCGGGCCTTTGTTTTCTGTTTGCTTGCTGGGTTTCTCTTCAACAGTGACCCAGGCTTTGGGGACTTGCAGTTCTATCCGATGATTAAGCAAATGGAAGGGATGAGTTGTATTGGCAGTATTGTTCTCACCGAGACCATTCGGAGTCTGGATCAAGCGGCTTTAGGCCATGAGGAATGGACAATCTCTCCCATCATCCTTCAGGTTAGTACTTTCCTTTGTTACTTCATTTTTTTTTTCATATTTCTTGCCACCTCCCCCTAGAAATAAAAAGGATTTATTTCCAGGTCTGGCTGAAAGATCATCTTCAAGCAGTTGTTATTCCTGCTACTATTCCATACAACCCTTCTCAGTATAGGATGAGGAGAATTCTTATTGCTAGACATTCTGTCAATGACTGGACCTCCTGGTTGATTGAATTGGGTCCAAATGAGCTTAAGTGGTACATTCCTTGGTACAACACCACTAGCTTTATTCAAGCTAATCTGATGCACACCCAGGTTTATCTACTAGGCTTAACTCACTGTACTTGGCATAGCGCTTCGCGCGTTCTTCGGCAGATAGGGATTGACAAGACTGTTTCATTTCTAGATGGCCTTACTGATTCTCCTCGCATCACCGTAGGGGTAACTCATGTTATGCTTGGCACATGGGTCAGATATCGACATATGGTGAGTCTTTTACCTGATCCTTCCGATGTTCAGACTTCTTCTGAGTACCGGGCCTGGTTTATTGCTGAAGTGTGGCCCACATAAAAGATTAGGAGGAACGCACTGCTGAGTGAGTTAGAGGGATAGACTGACACAGTTGAAGAGATGGGCGAGGAGATTGTTTTAGCTCCCAGAGAGGCAGGTGAGACTTCGAGACCTAGAGAGGACACAAACGATGTTGCTCCACACACACATAGAGAGAGACTTAGTTTAGACTAGACTCTATGGATTTTTCAGACTTTTATTTGATGGACTTTGACTCTTTTTGGATTTTGGAATATTACATTCTTTTTGGACTTTATGAATGATGATCCTTTTTTTTATCTTTATCTTTCCAAGCATCTCCTACTTTATTCTTTTTTTGCTCTAATTTTTGCTTAAGCCGCCCTTTTAGGTTTTCGACTTAGCGAGCTTTTGCCCTAGCTTTTGCCTAGACTGCCCTTTCGAGTTTTCAGCCTAGCGGGCTTATTTCTTGTCTAAGCCGCCCTTTCGGATTTTCGTCTTAGCTTATTTGCTTTTTTTTTTATTGGCAAAGGAAATAATGAATGTTTTTATTTAGACCGGGCCTCTCTTGGGCTTCCTAGCATGGATTTACAAATTCCAAACCATCCAGATCTGTTAAAGTGACGGCTCCGCCGGGAAGTATCTTCTTTAAAATGTAAGGTCCAGCCCAATGAGGACGAAATTTTCCACGAGGATCTATGACTGGTTGTCTAATTTCTTTCAGAACCAAACAAACTTCTTCTAACTTGCGGTCTTTGACCTTTTTGTTGAAGTGTCTAGCCATTCTTCTTTGGTAAATTTGAGTTTGATGGATTGCTTGTAATCTCCTCTCATCAATACCCAGGAGTTGAAGATGGTAATTCTTAACTCAATCTGCTTCCCTGATTTGGCTTTCCTGAATGATTCTTGCCGACTGAACTTCCAGCTCAACAGGCAATACTGCTTCCATACCATATACTAAAGAAAACGGAGTTGCCCCGGTAGGTGTTCTGATTGAAGTCATGTATCCCCACAGGGCATTCGGTAATTGTTCATGCCAAGCTTTGTGCTTTAGAACTGTCTTATGCAAAATGACTTTTATAGCCTTGTTTGCAGCCTCCATAGCCCCATTTGTTTATGGCCGATAAGGTGAGGACCTGTGATGCTGAATCTTCTTTCCCTTCAGCAAATCAGAAAACTCCCTCTGGAAGTGAGACCCATTATCAATGATGATCTCAAATGGTGTTCCATACCGACAAAGGATGTTGGTACGAACAAACTATGCTGCCTTTTTGGCATTTAGAACCGAATAGGAGGCTGCCTCAATCCACTTAGTGAAATAATCCACAATGACCAGGATGAATTGGTGGCCATTAGAAGCCTTTGGGTGAATTTTTCCAATCACGTCTATCCCCCATGTTGCGAAAGGCCAAGGTGAAGCAATGGGATTCAAATTGACCGGTGGCTACTTTTGTAGCTTAGCAAAAATCTGACATTCGTGGCACTTCTGCACATGCCTCACGCAATCTGCATTCATAGTTGACCAGTAATAACCCAGGTTCATAATTTTTCGAGCCAGGGCTATCCCGTGCATGTGCGGACCAGACTCCCCATTGTGTAAGGAATCCATGATGGTTTGAGCTTCTCCCTCATCAACGCACCTTAGATGCAAACCGTTCCAACTTCTTTTATACAACACTCCCCCAATAAGGAAATATCTAGATGCCAATCAGAACCATGGCTTGTCGTCAACTAAGTTCATGATGTGAGCCGACTGTTTCTGTAACCGAACTGTCAGAGGTTGAATGATTTGATTTCCCTCTACATTGACCATGGAGGCTAAAGTAGCAAAAGCATCAGCAAACTAGTTCTTTGCTCGAGGCAAGTAGTGGAATGATAGATCCTCGAATTGCTGAGCCAATTCATCCAAACGCTATAGGTAAGGAACCAAACGTTCTTCCTTGATTTTCCATTTTCTTAAGGATTGAGAGACTATCAAATTGGAATCCCCGTAAACCTTGAGGATTTTATATCTTTCTCCAGGGCTGCTTCTAACCCCTTAATGCAAGCTTCATACTCGGCTTCATTATTGGTGCAGTCAAAATCCAACTTGACTGCGATTGGAACGTATTCTCCACAAGGAGTTTTGAACACGACTCCAACCCCATTTCCATGGTAGTTTGAAGCTCCATCAAAGTACATTTCCCAGACTTCATTTTCCAAATTCAACAAGTCTTCATCAGGAAATTCCACTTCTGGCATTTGGTCTTCGACTGGTAATTCTGCTAACTGGTCAGCCAAGGCTCCACCTTTCACTGCCTTTCTTTGCACGAATTTCAAATCAAAGGCTGCGAGCACTGACACCCACTTAGCCATCTTACTGTCAAGAACCGACCTCTCCATAAGGAATTTCAAGGGGTTCGATTTAGAGATAACATGTGTGGTGTAGGATGAGAGGTAGTGCTGCAGTTTTGTACAAGCCCAAACTGGAGCTAAGCACAACTTCTATATCTTCTTGTATTTAAGCTCGTAGTCTAGCATCCTTTTTCTAAGGTAATATATGGCATTTTCTACCCTTGTGTCTTCTGCTTGTTGAGCTAGCATTGCACCCATCACTTCTTCCGTCACTGATAAGTACAATAGCAAAAGCTTTCCTAGCCTTGGTGGCTGCAAGACTAGCAGAGATAGTAGATACTGCTTGACTTGGTCAAAGGCTTTCTAGCAATCTTCATTCCACAAGAAGGATACCCCTTTTATGAGTAATTTGAAGATTGGACCACAAGTATCGATTAATTGATTGATGAACCGGCTGATGTACTGTAATCTTCCCAGGAAACCCTGGACTTCCTTTTCTGTCCTCAGTGCTGGCATCTCTAAGATGGCTTTGGCTTTTGAAAGGTCAATCTCTATGCCCTTCCGGCTGACCCTATGTCCCAGAAATACACTGAATGTAGCTCCAAATAGGCATTTGCCGGGTTGAGCTTTAAATTATACTTGTGAAGTCTAAGGAAGAACTTCTCAAGTGTTGTGGCGTGTTCTTCAACTGTCTTTGATTTTATGACCATGTCATCCACATACACTTCTACTTCTTTATAAATCATGTTGTGGAAAATGGTCGTTGCCATTCTTTGATAGGTTGCCCCGACATTTTTTAGCCCAAAAGGCATGACCCTATTAGTAGGTTCCCCACTCTATGATGAAAGCTGTCTTTTCTTTGTCAGGCAGATGCATCATTATTTGATTGTATTCGACAGTGAGATCAGTCAAGGAAACCATCTTGTGTCCAGCCATTCGATCGACTAGGAGATCGATATGTGGTAGAGGGAAGTCATCCTTCGGACAAGCTTTGTTTAAATCCCTGTAGTCCACACACATTCTGACCTTGGCATCTTTCTTTGGCACTGGCACAATATTTGCTAACCATGTTGGGTAGGCAATAGGCTCTATGAACTTGTTCTCGAGCTGCTTAACCACTTCCTCCTTGATTTTCAAGGACCACTATGTTTTTAGCCTCCTCAGCTTTTGTTTTACCGGTTTAGCCTCAAGATACACTGAAATCTGGTGCACCGCTATTGCTGGGTCAATTTCCATAATGTCACTGGCCTTCCACATGAAGCAGTCGGTGAATTTCTTCAAGCATTCAATGATATTTTCACTGTTCACACAGTCAGACACAATGTATGTATGTTCATTTTCTCCTTTGCCAATTATTATTTTCTCTTTTTCATCTTTTATTTCATTAATTTCTTTTATTTTGCTAAGAGATGCTTGGAAAGATTGATACGCAGGGTAACCAATAATTTGTGAGCTTTTATTGATAAGGACAGAATCGTCCTCAAGAATTACATTGAATCTAAAATATGGATTTTCTAAATCCAACACAGAAGACTTGGAACTGGACTCTGACTCAGTTTCAGACTCGGGGTCAGACTCAGACTCAATATAGGACTTGATGTTTGACTCAGACTCTATACAGGACTTGATGTCAGACTTAGACTCTAGGTTTGACTTGGGAAGGGGCTTGTCTTCAGCAGTGCATTCCTCCTCGATGTACCAGTTGGTGAGGGGCCCTTCATTTGGCTTGATCAGGCTCAGTAAGTCTTGACTTTTGTCATTATCAGTAATTACTGCAACCTCGTCAAAGAGACTGCAACCTCGTCAAAGAGACTGCAACCTCGTCAAAGAGACTAGGCTGCATGAGATCTTTTGTCTCCAGTTCGGTTATTGCCTCCGACTTATTGTCCAGTACATCAGCAAATATTTCCAGTCTAGACAACATTTTCTTAGTTGTTGGGCAGTAGAATGGTTCTTGGAAGCCACAATAAGGAATTGTTTCTCCAAGTTTGCAAAAGTGTCCATTCAAAGTCAAAAAGTAGGGCCGCATTTGTATACCTTTCTTCTTGAACCTCCCAGCAAGGTCTTCGTTAGTGGGCTCATATCCTAGCCCAAAAGTCCCCTTATTTACTGGACATTCCCAAGCTTGTAGTGAAGGGTACACCTTTCCGATCTTGCCATAACCATTCCCGGCAGGTAAGACATTTTCAGCATTAAAAGAACTATGTAGTTTATTTGCATTGTCCCGAAATCAAGGAGAATTTGAGAGTTTGCAATTTTCCCTTCTATGCACTGCATTGTATCGTATTGAAATGCCGAGAGGGGCAAATTTTCACTTTCATGGTTGACCTCAAAGAGAGGTTAGCCCTTTGACTTCTTTAGCTGGCTGTAGTCATCCCCCTGAATAGTTATTATTTTACCCTCATATGGGAACTTGACCTTTTGATGCAGAGAAGAGGGCATTGCCTTGGTACGATGTATCCATGGTCGTCCCAAGAGCCGGTTGAAACTAGTAGGCACATCAATTACTTGGAATGGTACCTCCATCATGGCTGGCCCAATCACTACTTTTAGTGTCGCAACCCCCAACACTTCCCTTCGGGTGCTATCAGCTCCCAAATCACAAAGGCATCTAGGGAAATCCACCTCTCCCAACCTACAAGGTATGGTAAAACTTCCTGGATCCTTAAGTTTAGTAGGTAATTTACTTGAAATAATAGAACTACAATCTTCCGTCAAAGTCACAGTTGACACATCTTCCCAACTACATTTCTTTGAAATTATATCTTTAAGAAATTTACCATAATTCGTAATTTGTGTAATAGCTTCTATAAAAGACATGTTTATATGCACATTTTTCAATTTATCAATAAAATTCAAAAACTGCTTATCTTGTTCCTGCCTTTTGAGCCTTTGTAGAAATGGTGGTCTTGATTGTAGAATTTCCTCCTTATCTTGTTCTTTTGTCCCTGTTGGTGTATCATTCTTACTTGGTTCCAAAACCGGTATAGCAGAATCAAAATTCACAATATTAGCATCAATACCTGAAGGAGCTACATTTTCTAAGATTTTTCCACTTCTCAACGTAACAACACTTACATTCTCCCTAGGGTTCTTTTTAGTATTGCTAGGAAGATTTCCCATCCCATGTGAAGGAATGACATTAGCAAGTTGCCCTACTTGTACTTCCAAGTTATGAATAGAAGTTGCCCTACATTAGGAATGATTATTAAAAAGTTGATCAAATTTATTTTCTAACCATTTGAAATTCTCATCTTGATTAGTCATTTTCTGATTTATCCCATCTATAAATTTATCAATTTTATTTGTTAAATGGCCTAATTTATCATAAGATTGATTTCCTTGATTCCCTCTTTCTTGATTTTCATTATTTCTCCAGTTATTGGGGTAGTTTCTAAATCCAGTATTA
>CAOGCB010449328.1:0-14180 GCA_948266635.1 Cnidoscolus chayamansa | reverse complement strand
TTCTTGGAAAACCTTCATTTCTTTACCAAATCTTTTATTCAGGGGGAGAACTCTAAGGAATCAAATTTTTGGGAAATTGATGCTTTACCAAACATAATCCTTGAAACAAATAAGGAATCAAAGATCTCTCAATCTGATAGTATAGGAACTAATATTGGTTTATCAGAACAAGCAATACTACCACAAGAAAAAAATCGTGCTGATCTTGAACCGATGGTGTACACTAGGAAGAATATCTGGAAAAGAAATGAAGAACCATTGATCAGTCCAGCACCTGAACATGAGAAATCCTCGAGTGAAGTCTACTTAAAGACATCAGGTAACATGTCACCTTACTCTTCTGTTATTCCAGAATCTGATTCCTCTTCAAAATCTATGTTTCCTACCCAAGAATCTAATTTTGATCTTCCTATTGCCATTAGAAAAGGAACTTGTGCCTGTACTAGACATCCAATTTCCAAATGTGTCCTATGATAACCTTTCTCCTAAGTGTAGAGCTTTTACCACTGAGATTTCAGAACTCGTGAATCCTAGAAACATTAAAGAAGCATTGGATGATTAAAACTGGAAATCTGCAGTATTTGAAGAAATAGAAGCTTTGAGGAATAATGATACTTGGGAAGTGGTGGAGTTACCTAAATAAAAAAGGGTTGTTGGGTGCAAATGGGTGTTCACAGTCAAAAGCAAGGCAGATGGCATGGTGGAAAGGTTCAAGGCCAGATTAGTTGCAAAGGGTTTCACACAAACCCCTGGAATAGACTACCAAGAGACATTTGCCCCGTTTGCCAAAATAAACTCTATTCGGGTCCTTTTATCTATTGCTGTTAATGCAAGTTGGCCTTTGCATCAACTTGATGTAAAAAATGCATTTCTCAATGGAGACCTAAAAGAAGAGGTATTCACGAATCTTCCTCCAGGTTTTGAAGATAAATATGGTGCTGAAAAAGTGTGTAGACTGAAAAAATCCCTTTATGGACTCAAAGAGTCGCCAAGGGCCTAGTTTGAACGCTTTGGTAAAGCTGTGAAGAGATTCGGTTTCTTACAAAATCAAGCTGATCACACTTTGTTTTATAGGCACTCAAAAGAAGGCAAAGTTGCAATTCTAATTGTATATGTTGATGACATTATCTTGACAGGGGATGATTATGAAGGATTGAAGAATTTGAAGAAGTTTCTGGCCAAGAAATTCGAAATCAAAGACTTGGGAAACTTAAAATATTTCCTTGGAATGGAGTTTGCACGATCCAAAGAGGGAATTGTTGTAAGTCAAAAGAAGTATGTACTTGACTTACTTAAGGAAACAAGTATGATAGGGTGTAGACCAGCTGAAACCCCTATGGAACCTAATCTGAAACTTCAACCAGCTAGTGCAGAAAAAGTAAGATTCAAAGGCTGGTTGGAATATTAATTTATTTGTCTCACACTTGGCCTGACATAGCATTCCCAGTAAGTATTGTGAGTCAATTCATGCACTCACCAGGAACATATCACTTTGAGGCGTAACTAAAGGGAACTCCTGGCAAAGGGATCTACTTTAAAGCACGAGGACATCTTCAAATTTAAGTTTATACCGATGCGGATTGGGCTGGGTGCATAACAGATAGGAGATCAACTTCTGGATATTGTACGTTTGTGGGAGGTAATTTGGTGACATGGAGGAGTAAGAAGCAGAATGTAGTGGCAAGGAGCAGTTCAGAGGCAGAATTCCAAGCGGTTGCTCAAGGAATTTGTAAAGTAATATGGATTAGAAGAATATTACAAGAGTTGAAGGTTTCAGAAGTGCTTCCTATCAAGGTGTATTGTGACAATAAAGCAGCTATTTCTATTGCTCACAATTCAGTTCTTCATGACAGAACAAAACATGTTGAAGTAGATAAGCACTTCATAAAAGAAGTAATATGCATGACAGCATGACCTATGTGTCAACTCAAGACCAAGTGGCTGATCTACTTACTAAGAGTCTTCCAAAAAAACAGTTTGATCTATTGGTAAGCAAGCTGGTGATGAAAGACATTTTCAAACCAGCTTGAGGGGGAGTGTGGAAAAATCTATATTTTTGGAAGGAGAATATTGAGCAGTAAATCATGTAAATTAGTATGTAAATTAGGTCCTAGAATCATGGAGAAATCTATGCATAGAATCATGGAGAAATCTACACATAGAATCATGGAGAAATCTAACTTTATTTAGAACTATTACATTAACATCCTTACTCTAGAAAAATAAACATATCCACATGCTAACAAAATTAATAACAAGGTCAAAAGATTTTGGTAATAAAAAAATGTAAAAATAGGTTAAAGGACAGCTGAAGCACATTATCACCAAGCAGCCTGCTTGTAACTTCTTTAGTCCTCTCATTTATGTCATTAACAATAAAACAGGAAAGGAAGGAGGGGGGGGTGTGGAGGGTGGGTGTTGGGGGTGGGCAGGCGGTGGGGGGAAGACCCCTCTCCCTTGCTAACATATTATCTCTATCCTTCAGACTTTATTATTGTAACAGCAGTTGCTGATTTAGCACAACTGCATAAAAATCACCAACCAAAACTCAAGGGATGACAAGAAAGGAAAAGAGAAGGGAAGAAATGTAATGAACCTACCTACTTCCTGGGGAATATGGTAAAGGGTGACAATTATCATTTCATAGCACCATCTAACTAATAGTCGTGTAGCAAATAAAATTGTGATAGCAACAGTCTTAGCCAAAGGTAAAAGTTTGCTGTACTTTGAGTTTCTAGCATCAACTATACCTCCATTATACAACTTCAATATAAATAGATCTTGGAAGCAATAATTTAACATCAAATAATAAGGAGGATAGCTAATAACCAACTCTTGGTTTCAGACATCTGCACAAAACTAATATCTTGCAAATCCTAGCAATGAGAGACTACTAATGTTCAGCAGTTCAAGCTTACGAGTAACAGTGGATAAGCATAGCAATTCAATATTTTGTTGATGATCCATATTTACCAGTTCATAAACTCAAATTTTTCCACCATATGGTATAGAACATTATGCACATCGTAAAAGAAGAAATTTAAGTTCAATAATCTTATGATTTAAATATAGATTTTTTGCCACTCAAGTTATACATGAAATTCACCAAGTTACTTCTCAGTTGGGTGTCAAAATTTCTAAGTAACGAGCAAGCCATGGGTGAAGGTCTACTGTTTTCTAAGCCTCTAACCGTTGTTGCTATTCCACAATACCACAGAACCCAAATAATATTGACTCACTACAACCAAAAACCTTGTTTCATATGCCAAAGTCCAAACATCTGTATAGCAATATATGCCACTAACTATGTGTTAACCTAAATTTCACAACACATTATCAGCCACTTCTTGATTTCATATGATCCCGCACGGTTCTAGTACTCGTGCCAACCATCACAAACAAGAACCTAATACAAAAGTTCAACCATTTAAGTCTACAAGTGATGCTGGATTGAATTCAGTCCATGATATGTATCCATTTTAGCTGATATCTAGGCACCCCAAGAATTCAAATATCTCAAGTAGACTATAAAATCGTGCACAATAAGAGAGGCAAAAAGTTCATAACCATGCTTGAAATTGAAGATGATTTGAAATCTTGAACAAAACACAGTGTACGCATACATTACAAATGGTATTCTAACATAAAATATACTTACACTAACGTTAGTAACATATTGGCAGATAGCACATTTGACAGATGGAGCTCCATATGGATACATGAGTGTTGTCCGGCAGTTTCCACAATTGACGTGAGCAACTTGGCTCGATGCTTTCCCACAGCCAGAAAATCCAACAATGAACAAATCAATATACAAAATATCTAAATAAATTTTTTGACAAAAAAAAAAAGAATTGCAAAAGCGCATGCTATCTAGACATAATAATTATGGAGCCCAAATAAATGTAAAAAAAAAAAAGTGCATCACACCCATTTCCCAAAAGCTTGGTGTTTTCAAAAAATTCCAAGGGTGAATTACCATGGGGTTGATGTGTAATCCCATTATTTGCTAGTTCGTACCCAATTTGACAACTACATTAGTTAGTTCTTAATGTTCTATTACGTCCACTAAGTAGTCACTTGGTCCACTTTTAAGTTCTCATTAATTCATTATGAAAATACCAAACTAACCTTATTAAAATTACCTATACAGGTCCCTCTCCGCTCCCTTAATTTAAATTGGCAACAAAAGTACAATGGAGGGACTCATAGATGACTTCAAGGAGTAGATTTCATTTCGTTAACATTCCCAATTCACTCCCTAACACCTACCAATTCAAAAACCTATCACTTTACCTACATGCTTCTAGGATGTACTGAATATGTTAAATCGCGCCAAATTGGCAACAAAAGTACAATGGAGGGACTCATAGATGACTTCAAGGAGTAGATTTCATTTCTGTAACATTCCCAATTCACTTCACTAACATCTACCGCTTCAAAGTTCAAACACCTATCACTTTACCTACATGCTTTCTAGGATGGATTGAATCTGCTAAATTGAGCCAAATTTGCAACAAAGGTACAATAGAGGGACTGTGATAGAATCGGTAAAGAGCAAGTAGGAAGGGTGAGACAAGGTATGAAGTGAAGTGAATCGAGTTTAACTGGATTTGGAGGCATTCAAGATGACAGTAAAGATGAAGATGCGACTAAGCAAAGAGGTTTCGTTGCTTTGCGGTGTTCACCATCAAAATTGATTTCTCCTTTCAATAACCTCAACTAAATATGGTTTTAATTCTTTGTACTTTTTTATATGTATTTTTAATCCTATTACTCTAAATTATTTATGTTTACGGTTTGCTTTTCTATTATTTGATCTTTTGTTTCCCTTTCTCTTTTTTTTTTTTTGGTTTCCAAAAACTAGATGCATAAACTCCCCAAAAATCCAGATCTACCAAAACCTCCTTCATCCTCTTCACCATGTTGTCTTCAACTTCATAATCCCATTTGAAACTCCTCCTCATAATCCCAAGGACCTTAACAACCCCATCATTTTTAAGATAATGTTAGACTTTCCAAAAGAGAAAATATGCCTTTCGAGTTGAGCTCCTTAAAACAATTCGTGAATCAACAATTTCTATACCAGTCTACTCCAAAGGCTAAGCTTCCTCTCTATGGTGTCATTAGCTTCATTTGGAGGCAAGATCCCATTTTTGCACAATTTGCAATATAATATTGACTTATTGGTTTCTACCTTAGCTATCAATCCATCTAGAGTCTAGACAATTGGAACAGTCTTCATCACCCTCCTACTAACCCAACTATAACATCATCAACAACAACAACAACAACAACAACAACAAGCCTTAGTCCCAAACCAGTTGGGGTCGGCTTAACCCAACTATAACATCCAATTACTTAATATAAACCATACTCATTCCTATGGTCAAGGCTCTGGTTCATTGATTATTAGTCGCAAAATCATAGCAACTAGCACGTACATTAAGCCAACCATCTTGAGTGGGCAATTCTCTTGCTCTGATACAACTTGGCATATTGTGAACTATGAAGCTCAAAGAGAACACATTCACACAACACACAAGGTTGTTTGAGGGAAAATAACTTTGCTGAAAATATTATTAATCAAAACTATAGTACCTAAATTTATGGGCTTTATAGAGTTTAGATTCCTAAACTAACTACGAAATTAAAATCCTAACTAAATTGGAATGTTTAATCACAGAGTAGTAAACCTAAAAGAATGAGAGAGATAATCTAAATCCTAGTTGAAATAAGAAGAAACAGATTCTAACTAGAATAAAAAGATACATTTAAACTTTTTTAGGGTCTCTAGTCAATGATTGTGTCACAAGATGATAGACAAGGAACTAAATTGTTGGAGGGAGCTTTTAACACCTCAGTCTCATTAATGAGAGTGTCTTAAACATCAAACATATTTGTAATTAATTAGCTTGTTTTTATTGAATAAAGAGAAACTACTTATACCCTAGAGGTTCATACAATTGTAATATTTCTAATTAAAGACAAGTCTAGTACAAGCAATCATAGATAAGAGACTACTAAGATAAGATAATAGAAATTTGATAAGAAACTACAAGATAAATGCAATTTGTTTTTTGTTGGTAAAATATAATCTCCTACGGCTGATAGACTTATTCAATATTTGGACTCTATTGAAGAACAGATTTGGTCTACGCAGTAAACATAACATCACTGCCTCTTGGAGAAGGAGCTTGTTCTCAAGCGCAAAGGTTGGATATGTAGCCTCGAAAATATTGATGGACTCCCATGTTACTTCGAATGTAGGACAGCCTTGCCAACTGACTAATACTTTGCAAACCCTAGTTTTTTATTCAAAGGCAACATCATTGTGTCCCTTATTATAATACACTTTCATGCTTCACTATGCTTGCTTTAATAGTATTTGGATTTCACTCAAATGTCAAAACTAAATCATGTTCTTTAAAAGCATAATCTATTGTCTCCACTGTTGTAGTATGATAATAATGGGTCATCTATGCTATCAAACATTGGAAAATAAAGATTCATATATTTTGATTCCGTGCCTATTCTTGTCCGTTTTTCTTACCTACCTGCACTTTGTTGCTTATGTTGGAATTGTTATTATTATTACTACTAGTTATTATTTCCACTTTGCTCGATTCTTGCCTCCATCCCTGATTGTACTTGTTCTACTCTAGCCTCTTTTAATGCTTGTGCCTCCTCGAGAATGGATCTTAATTACTCTCTTGGATTTGAATATCCCACGAAGAAAATCTCTAAAGCTAATTTGTTAGGGTCCCAAGTCATGGGATGATGGACAAGAAACGAGTTTTCATTGGAGGAAACTCTTAACACCTCAGACTCACTAATGAGGGTCAAAAACTTCAAATGTGTACGTAATTAATATGTTCGTGTTATTGAATAAAGAGAAACTCCTTATACAGTGAAGGTTCGCACAATCATAATACTTCTAGTAAAGTAGACGTCTAGTACATGCAATCATTATATGAAAAAAAATACTAAGACAAGATAATAGAAATTTGATTAGAAACTCTACAAGATAAATTCAATTTGTTTGTTGGTAATAAAATATAATTTGCTATAGTTGATAGACATTTCCAATATTTACATTCTGTTGAAGAATGAATTTGGTCTATCCAAAATTCATGACAAAATTTTAAATAAAATAGGACATTGTCAAATAAAAATCTTGAAAACAATAAACTAAATCTCCTTGCCAGAGTAGGAATAAATATGAGCCTGGAACTAGTCTTCCCACCATTTTCCAATAAGGAACACACCACTGGTGTGTTCTATACTGTCCTTGGGAATTAGCACGTGTAACAAGTATAGCATGGAGCTTGGATTCGAGGGAATGAGAACACACCTTAGGCTTGTTCTAAAGCCCATAAAGACGCATAAGGTGTGTTTCCTACAAGTCCATGATGGTAAAGAGGACAAACTTTCCATCTAGCCCGGTTTTTCCCATGTTAGTAAGATTCAACCTATGTTGCAATAGTATAAGTTTCCCATTCTACATTAGTTTTTTTTTTTTTTTTTTTGTAATTTTCCTACTGTAATTAAGGCTTATATTTTATATCCTATTATGATTCCTATTTAGGTGCAATTCAACTTCCTAACTTAGTTAGGATTTATTTTTCCTAATTTGTTTAGAATCCAAACTACATAAACAACCATAATTTCATGTTCTAAAGTTTAATTTTGATTAATAACATTTCCAACAAAGTTATTTTCTCTTAAACATTCTCATGTATTATGTGAATGTATTGTCTTTGAGCTTTACATTGCATCAAATGGTATCAAAACAAAGAAATCGTCCTAATCAAGATGACTAACTCTAATGGAGGTGATAATCAAGGAACAAGAGACCTTGAATATTGGGATGAAATGTTTCAATGATTATTGAAGCAATGTCTAAAGCAATTGATGGATCTCACATTCAGGAATATATGAAGATCCCTTGAAGAAATTGCATGTCCTCTTACAACTTTGGGACTCAATACAAACAAGGATTAGAATGATAAAAGGCCAAGCCAAGAGATGGTAACTTGTTTTATCAAAACATCTCTTTCCGAATGTAGGCAACATGTCTGTAACAAAGATGCAAAGTAGGAAGATGATTATGAACCAATTAGATTCAATAAGCATCAATAGCAAAGGGGGTATGGAAAAATGAGAGCAAGGATTATCTGTTGCGAGTCAAAAGTCCTAATGTCTATGGGGATCTCAGTACAAAAGAATTCTTTGATTGGATCATGAATGTGGAATCAAAGATCTCTTAACTCTTTATTCCTATCGTTTTTTCATAGATTTTATTTGTCTAGGTGCTTTTATGGATGCTAAGGATAAAAACGAAGTTTCTCAAGTCCATCTTGTTAACTAAAAAGACAATGTGGTGTGTTGGTCTAATAAAGATTTTGATTCTTCAATATTTTAAAATCCAATAACAAGTTCATTCCAAATGGTGGAGAATAGTAAAGGAGCTGCCAATTCAATATTTTTGCTCATGGCAAGTTATTTTAACTTCAGAACAAGTTGTTTTCCAAATGGGGGAGTACGACACAAAGCTTGCCTCAAGGAAGTGAAGAACATGCCCTAAGCCATGTTAAATCCTGAAAACATGTCCAATGCATGTTTCTTTCTTAATAGTCCAAGAGAAAAGATAGGCCAAAACTCCCTGTCCAGCTCCATTTGTCCTCTTATTTTTGGCGACATTCAGCTAGAGTCTGAATACTAGAAGTTTCCTATTATCAATAAGGTTATATTTAGTTTCCCTATTCTAATCAAGACTCAGATCTCTTCATATTCTATTACTATTACTATTTTCGATGTAACTAAACTTCCTACTTTAGTTAAGATTTTTATTTCCCTAGTTAGTTGAAGAATCTAAATTCTGTGAATTCATGCATTAATGTTTAGTTTTCATTAATAATATTTTCAGCAAATTAGTTCCTTTTAAACACCCCTGAGTGTTGCGTGAATGTGTTCTCTTTGAGTTTCACGTTGTGTCATTAGTTGTGGTTGTTAGTTAGTATAAAAGAAATAATTTAGATTGTGTTATCATGTTAAAAGTAATTTGAAATATTAGAATCACGTATTCTCATCATTTTAGTGAAAAAAATCAAGTAACTAAAATTTTAATCCTACGAGATAAAACATACATGATTTTAGCTATTGTTTAAAGAATAATATATACTATTGCATTCAAAAATTAGTTGATGAAAATAATATCAGATTTTGCCTTTTAAGAATTTTTCCACTCAAATTCTATATCTAAACAACAATAAACTTGAGAAAAAATGGTTGAATATTTTTTTCCTCTTGAAAAATTCCAAATCTTTTAACTTACATTAAATAAGATTTTAAGAGATAGAAAGGTGGACTCCAAAATTGTTTTGACATCAACTGTTTAAGATAAATATAATTATTTTTTAATTTATCAACATAATTATGATTATCAATAACCATTATCTTTTACAATTATATTTTATTTATAATTACATTATTTAATTTATTAAATAGAATAACAGCATATGTAATTTATTAATAAAATTTTGCATGTGTGTATAATTACATACATAATACCATACTCATAATCTAGTGAATCAATCAATGGAGATATATAAATATATTCAACAATAACACTATGGTTGGTAAGCATTGGGAAATATTTTCTTGGCTACAAAAAGTAAATGAAGTCAATAAATGTTGCATGCTAAGTTGTCATATCTCAAGAGATAATGCTTAAAATCTTCCACATGGAATTTTATGTTATACCTGGTGCAGGATTTGTAGCATGACAACAGGAGCATCTTACACTTGTTGCCCCACGTGAATACATCAGCAATGTCCGACAACCCATACATACAAGGTGTGCCATTTCCATCCCTGCAGGGTATCACACAAACTTAGGCAATAAAATAATCGTTCTCTCTATTTCTAGAATTACAATAAATGATTCAGAAAAAATGTATCAAAATCGTCAACCTCGTTGTAGCTTAAGCTTGTTATAAGAAATCATTTCATAAAACTAGCAAATAGCTAATCACCAATTGAAATATGAATCGAACTTGGAAAATAGACAGCATAAATAGCCAATTTACTAAATCCCTTATCCCTGAACTTTAAGAATAATGTTTTGCGGCACCCTCAACTTCTTTTTGAAACTATTATACACCTGGATATTTATTTTTTGCAATTAACAGGCACAATTTTCCTAGTCAATAGCATGTGCAATGTATATACACACATGTTTAATCATGAGGAGAAGAAAAAAACTCGCATTTACAATCTTTCTCCTTTGCTCCTTCTCTCCCTAGTCCTCAATCTCATTTTTCTCTCTGAAAGACATTTAAATTTTCCCCTAAAACCCTTCAATCATTCTTCTCAGCTACAGTTATAACCCTCGTCCCTCTTCTTGTTTGTGGGAAGAAACAACCTCCAATACTCAGCCCAGTGAAATTCTTGTGCAGAGATATAATTAACTTTGCATGCACACTCAATTGATGTCAACAGAAGCCATGCAATCCTGCAATTCTTGACTATCATTTATCTCTACACTTTGTTATGGCACTCATTTTTCTTTCTCAACTAAATTGAAGACTCAGGTCAGGCTTTTGCAACAAGAAAATGCCCGCTCTCAGAGTTCATGAATCCTAACACACAGCAACAACATTCAGATCAATGGCCTAGCTTGATTTGCCATCAAATACAACAATAAACAGGAACAAAATTACTAAAAATTATTTATTTGTAGGATTAATAGATTTTCTTGCTGATGAAGAACTTTTACTGTGTTTCTCACGTGTAGAATACATTTCTAGAGTTTGCAGGGGCAGTGAAGGTGGAGGAGCAAATGGTGGCTGGGACATCATCATTTTACTACTGAAGCATAAAGGTTAAAGAAGAATCTTTTCAAAGAAATGTAAGTGAAGCTTGGATTAATTTCAAGAAACTACAAGAGTTCAGGCATGCTGGCGACATGGACAATGGTGCTCCCTACTTTACCTCCTATCTAGACGTCAAGAAAAATGAACAACTTCCTTTACGTTAATTTCTTCGACTATAAAACCGCAGCTATAAAATTCATTTTGCTATTTTTGTGAAGATAAAGGTTGTTTGGGGGGATTTGCGAGTTGCTTGAAGAGATATAAAGAACACAAACTCAAATGACAAAAGAAGATAAAAGAAAGAGAAAATGGTGGAGACATTATATGTGCTTTGTCAGATTTTTTTTTCTTTGTACCAGTGATAGTTCACATTCAACATATAGCATAAAAACAAAAACTCAGGTGGTTCAAATGAAAGTGAAGAGTGCCACTACATTTTTCAAGTAAAAGTTCATGCATTCAGCCATTCCATATCTATCAACTAGTTTTAGCATTTTTGCTAATATAATTTACAAGTAATAGTGTGGGGAAACAATAATGAAGTGTTTATTATTTAAAGCACAACTACGAAAAAGTTATCAAGCTTGATGCTGGCAAATTGAAAAATATAAAAGGTGTATCAACTATCAAGTTTTGTCAAGATTAAAATGCAAAACATACAATGTGCATAAACTATTCCGTATGAAAATGATAGGCAGGAAAGAAGTGTACCTAGAGGAGGAGGGGCAAAGTTAATTGTATTACATAATGCGCAACAGACATTTGCTGCACCTCGGGGATAAACAAGAAGGTTCCTACACCCACTACACTGAAGCTGGCTCTGCATAGCTGCAATTTCAAAATAGAATTAATCCAAGATAATAAACCACATTCAAAGCAATGCTCACTTTGATTTTTTTCTTTACATATAAATATGCTTCTGCATGAATGAAAATCCCTCTTGTTTCTATTGACTTTGATTCACATCAATCATGAACATTATGCACTTTGTAATACCTTTGCTTTTAATATTATCGATTTAGTTAACAATTCATTGATTTTATTTCAACTGTATTCGTTTATATTGGTGGTGTACTTCATACATGAAAAAAGATTGTCAAATAATGTGAGCCCACTATAAGAGCAACCACACATATTAACATTTTGAAAGATGTGAGTACTATTGATGAAAAGGTTGCACTTCAAACCACAAAAACTTAGACAGAAATAATTTTTTTTTTTTTAAAAAGCAATAGTGTAAACACCATAGTACTAGATGCACAGGCTTTCTATAGATGATGTGAATGGTGTGTATTAATTCTGAATATCAAATGCCTCCATCTGCCAACAAGTAAAAAACACATTAATGCTAGCATCCCCAAATCATCATGTGTTGCATCAGTATGTCGAAAAACATAATCAACTTCCAAACTAATTTTTAAGAGCCCATTGGCATTACTGTATTTTTGTCCTTCTTTTGCAAAGAAGAGGTTAAAAGGAAGAAAGAAAAATGCATGTAGAACCCATTGTGCTTAAAATTGCTTCAGCAAATAACAGCTTGAAATTTCCATTGCAATTGAAGATGGTGAAACAATTGAACATGTAATGGAACTGTCACATGTTTTTTTTTTTATGAATTTGCTGCACAATTAGCATATGAAGGTGTAATGGAGCCAGCAATTAGGGAATACAAAACAAATAATAAATGTTGTTCAACTGAGCTGGCACATTATCACTTATTCTTAGGTTATATTAAGTGTATCTTAATGGAATTCCATCTATAAATCCTATTTTAGTTTATCACAATCATCAATGCAAATATATGCACTACCGGATGCGACCAACTGAAATCCACGAAAGACCCAAACACATCTCCCTAACCCATTGAAGCAAGATCATTAGTCAATATCCATATGCATCCCAGATTCAATAGAAGAAACTGAAGGCTGATTCAAAAATTGTAAAATTTATCGTATAATAATTCTATCTCATCAAATTGAAGATTGAAAATCAATCAAATGGCAAATCAAGGCACAATTACTGAGAGATAGAGTGAACCTGAATTGGTTCAAAAGAACCGCCTCGCACGATTTATAGGAGCAGTCAAAATGAAAGAATCAGAGCTCCTGCAAAACCAGATGAAAATCATCAAATAAGGGGAAAAAACAAAGATCAAGCAATATAAACCACAGGAAAATGAAAAAAAAAAAAAAACAATACCCAATTCTTTATCTTTGACGATAACAAAGATTACAAAATTTTAAAAAACAAGAAGAGCCCGGTAATTGACGAAACCAAGAAGATCAGACGGAGACTCAGGACCCAAAATCAAATCGATTTTTTTTAATATAATTTATTGAAATCTGATAGTGGGTCAAAAAGGAAAAGGAGAAATCAAGGCGCTTATATAGAAATATGTGATGTGAATATATGGAAGGTAGACTGTGTAGGGTATATAGTGGTTGAAATGGTTTCTGAATATAGGAGATTGAGAATTGGGGATAGAATATGTCAATGACTAACAAATAAACGAAAACTACCCTTTTGAAAATTCTTTGCCAACATTGGTATGGCTGTGCACCACCATCAAGTGGGCTCCACTTTTTGTCCGGTAGAGTTCAAGGAATCAATGGAATGGTACCGGGTCGGATACCCAAAAATCCAGAATAACCAAACCCGAACCTAATTATATCGGTATCACACCCAAACCCGTCCCACTCGCAATTCTCGTCTCAGCTACAGTCGCATTCATTTTCATAGAAAAGATAAATCTCAGCAACAACACTCCCCTCCACTCACAAACATGCATTTCAAAATGCTGACTGTTGTGGAGCAAGCATTTCAACAGCAGTTTCCTCCATACGCAAACATGCATTTCAACAACAATCCCTCCATACACAAACAGACCCGCAGAAACACAAACATGCATTCAAATATCATCAAGAACTTCACAGAGAAAACAACACATCCACCCAAACGAACGAAAACCCATTCACAAATGAGAGATGCTAACTGTTGTGGAGCAAACAAGGTGGAAGCTGTTAGCTAGAGAAGCTGTCAACGACGCAAATGGTAATGGCTGGTCTTTGAGGCGTGAGTGGCTCTGCCTGTTGGAGGCGCAAGTGGAAGCAGCTGTAGCAGGGGGAGGGGTTGGGGGCGGCAGCAGGCTACTCGAAACAAACGCTTTGTTTGCGAAATTACGTGATGGACGAAAGAAAATAGTTTACGAAATTTACAATTTTATCCTTTGAATCTTTTGAAAGTGACTTATAATTGTGTGATAAATATTTATTATATTTTCTATAATAATGAATTAAAAAAAAA
>CAOGCB010448994.1:0-60034 GCA_948266635.1 Cnidoscolus chayamansa | reverse complement strand
AAGTGGTCAGGTGAGACTCCCTCTTTTTAAAACAAGTATTTGCCAGCAATAGATCATAAGCCACTGCGAATTCCAAAATGCTCTTACCCTCCTCATTCCTAGTTCCAAACCCAAAACCCCCATGCACTCCGTCATAACCGTTACTATCTTTACCGACATGCCCGTTTAGCTTTGCTTGGTAATATCCTAACTAAATATAGATTAATCAATAACTAGCTCCCAACATGTTTCCTTTGAAAACAACACGAAGCACATTATATATCAATTTTGTTCTAAACCTTTAATAGCTCTAGTGAATCAATTATTAGGCACCTGAGCTGATATGGAATACCAATACTTACCTGTACAACATCCTTCTTGACTTTGGTTTCCAAAAATCTTAGGTACAACAATAGCTAATTGCAAAAACTAGAAAGAAAATGGCCATAAATCATATTGCAGTGTTTGAACACATCTAATGTTGTGAAAAATGTTCTCACCACCAAAGGCTTAGATAGGTAACCAGAGTTACTATATATGCTGCCACACCATTTGCCTGCAACAATTATGAAATGTCAGCTTATAGCTTAAATCATATGATAAAAATAGAAATATGAAAAAAAATGAAAATCGTCATTCCAATCTTTGAAGTTATTATAAAAAAATGGAAGTGATCACTAAGCACTATCATAAACATAACATCAAGTAACCTTGTAAATTGGTTGGTTCCCTTGAGGGGAAATTGGACCGACAACCCTTTTTCCAGGCAAAATAAGCTGAAGTGTAGCCTCAAATGCTGCATAACAAGCAATTATTTTCCATGCTAAAGCAGTGGGTCTCGGCCATATGTTTATAAACCCCTGCAAACCATGTTGCTTCAAGAAATCCCATGTTTGGGAAACTGAGCCATCAGCATGAACCATTGTGTACCATCTACATTAGCAAAACAAATAAATAAAAAATCCTGATCTTGGTATCTGCTTCAAATAATTGCAAAAAATTCATCAGCAAGCAAAAATCGGTGCATGTTTGATGTTTCACACTAGTGGACAGAGAATATACGTGAGCCATTCAGGATTCAATGACACTGCCAATGGGGTGCAGCGCTTGCTATCTTTCCATGAACCTAGGGAATGACACATCAATATTTCCAGTAATTCGTCCCAATTCTTTTCAAAATCACATATTACAGCTGGGTGTATCTGAGATTAAGTAGGGAGTAGGGACTGGTCTTCAATAATATGTCTTCATCCGTTATTCAAAATTAGAACTAAGGAAAAGCATATTTATGAATACGTTTTCAGTTCATAATATTAACACAGCACTGTACAATGGCTTCACCTCCTTCGCTGGAACAGCATCGTCCATTTATTAGGGTACATGCACGAGTAAAAACGTGAATAGAACAACAAATATGAACAAAAGAAATCAAATCCAGCGTGAATAAAACAAAAGAAAACTAAGAACTCGGAGAAATGCATAAATCTTGAGATTTGTTAAAGATTTAGCAAGAAACAGTTATTTTATTATTTGATAAACACACAGCGAAAAATAAATCCTGAGCTTTGTCAAGATCTGAACAATCCATATCTGATTTTACACATATGAAAGGTTTATTCAGGAGCCAGTTGTCCATTTTCCCCGTAGGCAAAGAAGTTAGCCAACAAAGATCGAAAATCTGGAAATGAGATTTGACTTGGAAGGGAAGAGCACTTACAGCAAAATAACAAAGGGAGGGCAGAAAGCCAGAAGTGAAAGCATCGACGCATAAGTAACCATCGGCGAATGTACAGTATTCGATTCTGCCATTATCGGCGTTTCACTATGCGAGCTAAGTCCGAACTACACTCTGAACTGAATTCCTCTTAGGAGGAGATCTCCGAGATTTACTTGATTAGCTTAGCTTGACTTGGAAGAACCAAATAAGTGTAAGTAAAAGCATGGTCTTTTATTTCCCAATAAAAATAAATAAATAAATAAAATATCTGGCTTTTGCACCCTGCACAAAAAAAAAAAAACATGTTTGGTTTCCAGGTGGGTTTCGTTTCTATTGGAAATCTTTCCGGTTCGGGTTCAGTTGGGTAGACCCGTTAAGGTGGCCATTAGAACAAAATAATTTACGAATCTAGTTTTACAAGTACTAGAAAATACCGATTTAATAAATATTTTTAATACAAAAAATAATTTTTATTAATTAATATACTATGATATCTTTAAAAATGGATATTTTCAAAAGCAACACCCCATCCTTAATTTCTTTCAAATTAATTATTATTTATTACGTGACTTCTCTATATAAATAAAGATAGTGAAATTATTCATTCCTCAAATTTAAATCATAGCAGTTTTTAGAGTGATTTTGATTTTTTTTAGTATTAAATTTATATTTTGATCCTTTTAAAAATTTATATGATTTTTTTTATATAAAAATTTTAATTATTATTATCTTTTTCATTTGAGGATTGCATATAACGTTTAACTAAATTTTTTATAATACATACATCATTGCATATAAATTTATAATATTGCATAATAATTTCTATATATAAATAAAGTTTAATATTTTAGATGTGTGATTTTAATCATTTAATGCTACAAACATATTGAAAATGCTTTAATGCTTAACGTTATAACTATGGTAAATTACACATACTTTACAATCAATATATATATATATACAAAAAATGTAATTGTTTTGTTTAGAGACCACATTCAAAAGAGTTATCCACAAAAAAATTATAAACTTTTTTAAAAATAGTCAATTATATATAATTTTGTTATAATTAAATCAAATTTTCTACTTTAATCACAATTATATTCAAAATCTCAAATCAATTTTCATCAAAATTTATATGACAACTATATGAATTTTAAATTTATTATTAAATTCATATCATTAGTATTAAAAAAAGTTACTGGCAAAAAAATCTAAATATTTTTAAAAATATATAATTATATTCATTTTTTTCAGAGATAAATATTATTTTATTATTATCAAACTCAAATATAAATATTTTTAAAAATATATAATTATATTCATTTTTTAAGACTATATAAATATTATTTTATTCTTATTATCAAACTCAAATATAAATATTATTTTACTATTTTATCACTCAATTTCATATATATATATATATATATATATATATATACACGCACACTCTACATTACTCTCTTTCTCACATTCAAGATGCATTTATTTTTATTGACTTATTTTCTGCTATTAATCATTAGCCAACCTCAGTCTAAAGATACCTCAAATGCTATTTTATGGAAACTCCAGACAATATCTATCAAAATTTATTTAAAAGTCAGAGAGTTGATAATATAATTTTTTTTTTATTAAAGAATTTCAAAAGTAAAAAGTAAGATAAAAAAATCTAAACCTTTTTTAGAATATACAATTATATACACTCTGAAATTTAATTGTTCAATAAAAAAAATGGATATAATGGTAAATTCTTGAAAATATTAATTTTTTTTTATCAATAATCATTTTTATTATTAATGATTCAAAAGGTTTTGTGAATTTAATAATAAATTTAAAATCCCCAAATACAAATAAAAGATTTGGATTTTTTTTCGGGGACAGCTCCATTCAAAATAGTATTTTTATAAGTAAGTTACAATTTTTTTTTTTCACAAATAATTATATCTTTTGTAATATTTACATCGACAATTCTTATTTGATTAGCGTTTTAAAAACATATATAAAAATAACAAAATCACTCTTAATTTTGTACAGCAGAGACAATAGAATCAGCAGTAACCATCTATGGTTAGAATACATAGTAATAGTCAGTAACTCCTTAGGACTAATGGTTGCCAACTTCAGTAGGTAATATACCCGATCAAATTAAGTGTTTGCATAATTGTCAAAGTTTCGCTGTCCCGACTTCTAAGGTTACAGATAAGAGAAAAATGAACTTAAGAATACAGAGGGGATAGAAAGTGGCTTTGAGGCTGGATATATATGAAGGTGAAATGCTGTTGTAGAAATTTTTTTTCTATTGTTCGTTGCCGCACCTATATTTCCTAGTCAATTGACATTGCTTTGCAGTACTAGAATATTGGAGTCAGCAAATCTGTTAGTAGAAGTAAAAGCCTGTTCTCAGGGACAACCCGCGGGGTAGAGGAATGAATTACTAGTTCTTCTGCATTTTTGTGGTAATGGATTCAGAAAGACTTGGAACATAAGGTGCAGCATCTCTGTACAAACCATTCTAGCCTGCATTAAATGTGGAAAGGTGTAGATTAGCCACTAATACACCATGTTAGTTAATCAGTTAAAAACTATAATGAGATCCTATGTTCCACTGGGAGTGCATGCGTTTGACCGGTTGGTCGTAGTTGAAGAGAAACGAATTAAAAGAAACAAAATATAAGTATTCCTACCAGTCAACAAGTTGCAAAAGCAAATTCACAACTGAGATGGATCACTGTGAATTTCTTAAGAATTTATTTTAGAAAATAAAAGTTATTGATATTGTGAAGTATAACACAAGATTAGACAACAACAAACGCAAGCATCAAGAAATGAAAGGCGATACAAGATACCATTATGGAAGAAGGAAGCAAAGTAAACTAACATGAACCATTGCATCATCGTTACTGCAATGGTCGGTACAAGAAATGAGGATTTAATCTGATAGTTCGCATCACCATTTCTGAAGTACTAAAATTGCAAACTAACATAAGAAAAGTGAATATGAAGGTGGAAATGACATTAAAACTCGAATATTATATGAAATGGGAAAGGTTAAGAAGATGAATTGCTTACAGGTCCTGAAGACATGAGCTGGTAGAATCTATTTGATCAGGACGCGGACCGTCCAATGAAAATGGAGACAGCAACTTTGCAGGAGTAGGCAAAAGTGGGAGGTTGTCAGTGGAAGTGTGGCTTGAAGGGGGAGGTGAAAAGGGTGGGGATGGGGAAGGAGAGGGAGAGAAGGAGTACTTTTGGTGGCCAGGTCCTACACTAATGGGAAGAGGTGATGGTGGTGTTGGCGGAGATGAAGATGGAGAAACACAGCCATTTCTCATGTCTTCCATTAGAAATCCCTCCAAGGATTTGTGTGTGTATTAGGACAAACGGTTATGGGATCAACTTTTCCCGGGAGTCCCATGTTTGAATCGTAGGTATAAACCTAACGGTCTTTGGCCAACCTGTTAGTTGGCATAATTTGCTGTGTGCACTGCCTGAATCCTGTAGGGAAGGAGAAGCGTTGATCATTTGAAAAAAATAAAAAAAAAAAAAAAGAACAAGAAAAAAGGAATGGTAAATCATGTGGAGAGTGGGATTTGAACCCACGCCCTTTCGGACCAGAACCTTAATCTGGCGCCTTAGACCAACTCGGCCATCTCCACTGATCCTAACAGTATAAAATTAAATTTAAAATTTATCTGCTGCAAATATTTTTCTTTTTAATTGAAAAACGGGAAAAAAAGGGAATTAGAGAGCAGTCCACAAAGAACCAATTGATCAAGTTGCCAAGCGGAGCAGAAAATATGTTTAAAAATGAAAAATTGGCAGGCAGCGTTTATAATAAATATATAATAAATATGTTTAAAGTAAAATAATATAGAGGGAAAGTCATCTGTAGTTTGCACCTGGCTCTGGCTACAGTTGCTGTTGGCTGTTGCATATGCATCGGCCCAGATAGATACACTTTAACCACGTTACATGCAGAATCTCTTCTCATCCTACCAATGCCTCACAGTCCAATAACAACACAACACGCAACGCTCTCTAGATGACGTCATCCTATTCTTTTGGCCTGATTATGCGAAATCCTCTGTAACTCTATCACGTCTTTTAATTATAATCCCTTCTCCATTATTAACGTCGGCTCGTAATATATTTTTATCAAATAATTTTGGTCTATTCAAAGGTGATATCCGTCTCTGTTTCTCTATTAGCGCTCTCTCTTCTCTTGTTCTCTTTCTTTGCCATTGACGAGAAACCACGAACCCTACAATTCCATTCAAATCTGCCCAGATTTGTTTCTAAATTCCTTACAAACGAAACCGGATATTGTTTGAATCTCATGAAGATCCTCAATTTTTGGTAAATATCAGGTCAGCCCTTCATTATTTCTTCCCTTATTTGCTTGGGATTTTCTCCTTCTTCTTTTGCTATGTTTTTATTATTCATTAGGCTTTAGATTATGCAGCTTAATGCAAAATGCTTGTTTATCTTTCTATTTCGTGTCCCGGATTTGTGTGCTTGTCGAATTGTGTCTTCCATGCCTGAACATGGAGCAATCGTTGACCTGCTTAATAAGGGAAACAAATGCTGTCTTAATGTAACTATATGGCATCTTTACCGTTATCTAAACACTTAATTGTTTGAAAAACTGAAGTCTCTTGATATGGGAAATGAGTAATAGCTCAAGCTCATTGATTCATTTTCCTTTCAACGTCTTACCTATTTTAGATAGAGAACAAGCAAGCAAACTTATGAATTGTGAGAACAAAAGCTTCTTTCTTTGCTACTTTCTATCCCTCGAATCATACATGAATGATCCGTGCTATGGAAGTGCGTCAGTCATGTAGAAATCGTCAATATTTGATGTGTAGAAACCCTGATTGAGGACATCGGTCAACTCTCACATGTGTAAAAAGTTGAACTTCATTCTAGATGGTGCAAATATGCAATGGAAGCTTTATGTGATCAGCCCAGTTCCTGGATTTAGATTCAGGGAAGAGCAAGAGTTTGTTGAAGCTCATATCATCTCCTGTTTATCTTTTATAGTGACCTGCTATTTTTCACCTATTTTGCAGGTTGCCTGTTGAGATGAGCATTAGGAAATATAGGTCTTGCAATGAAGTTGACTATTTGATGCCGATTCAGTATTATTCGAAATGCAATTAGTATCAAATGATAGTCACAAGGAAGATACTTCAGAAAGTGAACCCATCTTATGCCAGTCTACCACTTCGCGACGATCTGAAGAATCATCATCTTCATGTGAAATTATATCTATAGCACGGGATTGCAATGGTGATGATTTAGAAAGTGTTCACATTGATGAAACTTGCCATCTAGTGAATCCAGATCAACCTCAATGTCGTATTTGCCTTGATACTGGAGGTCTTTACTACCTATTCTGCTTGGTACCTTTAGTATCCTAAATTTTCTTGTCCCATTTTTTGGCATGAAATTTTTTTTGTGACAGAAATTAACATGATATTTTTGGACTATGCATAATTTGGAGCTTGTAAGGTGTGGCCTATGTTGGTGATCTGCAGCTATCAATCTATTTTTCTGAACCTACTTATGTTGCTGCACATGCTAATATTTTCAGGAGAAGACCTAATTGCACCATGCCATTGCAAAGGCACACAGAAGTATGTTCATAGGTCGTGCCTTGATAACTGGCGGTCAACCAAGGTGAATATTATTTTCATAGGAAACCCTTTTTGCTTGACTGGCAAAATACCAGTTGAAGTTTCCAAATAGCAATTTTTGAAACTGAGATTAAGAAAAGCAGAACCATCTACTCTTGGCCAGTTCTGTGTGCTGGCACAAAAAAAATTCATACAAATATGTAAATTTTGGAAGAATAGTTTCAATTGTTTGACAGCTACAGGTTGTGAAACTTTTAGATGATTAGTGCTTCTTATTTTCTTCCATAATTTTGCAGGAGGGCTTTGCATTTGCTCACTGCACAGAGTGTAGGGCATTGTTTGTATTACGTGCCAATGTCCCACCTGACCGCTGGTGGTTGAGACTGAAATTTCAGTTCCTTGTTGCCAGGGATCATGCATTCATTTTTGTAGTCGTTCAGCTGGTATTATAACCAACTATTTCGTAATAATCGGTAAATTTGATGTTGTTTTCTTACCCTGTTTGGGCAAATTATCATTGTTGCCAACCCAAGTAGTTCAAATATCTCCTTTAGCTTCCAGTTCTGCATACATCACTAGGTCTCTCTTAAGTTTGGTGCAGCATTACTATTTGGAGTGTTTCAATTTGTGTTTAGTTATTTATTATGTATCTGGTTCACATATTTTGTAGTTATTTGCAATTTTTTTTTCTTCAGTGGAGTTTGTGCTGTTGTCTGCTTGTACGAAAATTGAGCAAGTTTATTTTCTGGCATAACATCAAGCGACAGTGTGTCAAAATCTCTTAGCAAGTTTGAAATCTTTTAATTTTGAGACCCTTAAATTTTGTCTTCTAAGTGAGACTCCTTTCGACCCCAGTGAATCTCTAAGGTTTAATCCTTAACCTTTTCAAGCTTACTATCTATGTCTGTTAAGGCATTATTTTCATAGTCTGCCAGTCCCAATTTTAGCTTATTTTTGTGTTAAACACTGAATCTTACCTCATTTCTAAATTTAGAACTTATATTGCCTATAATATTTGTGGATTTAGAAGCCTTCTGTTGCCAATAATATTTGTTGCATAATTTCTAAATTTTAAGGCTCCGCTACATTCTAGAAATATTCTTGAAACTGTAAATTTCCCTGGTTGTGACTTGGGCTATGATATAGAAACTGTATTAGATTATCTGCTCATCATGAAAGTTACAATAATTCATGTCTCAAATTATATTTTTTAGGATACTTCATTCTATGCTTAGAAACCTCTTTGATGGAGATGCTAATGCTTGCACATTATTTCTGATTGAATTGGCATCATTTGGAAAATGAATTGCCACTCTCGAACATCCAGAATAATGTAACATTCATATATGTGTCAATTCATAGGCAACTGTTTTTATCAGATTCTAAACCATATCTTTGTTCCTTTAATTCTTTGTTTCCATGAGTGAGGTTTTATATTGTGATTGTTTAGTGAATTATAAATCTCATGCCATCTACAGATTGTTGCATTGTTGGGGATGCTTGTCTACAAGTTTTATGGGGAGGAGCTCAGGGAAATGTTCGGCTATGAAGAACATCCTTATGGGTTTTATACTATGGCTGGTATGCACGATAATCTTAGCGATTCACATTATTATGCTTTTTCAGTATGCTTTACCTCGGTGGTAGGATCAACAGTTGTGTAGGATGTGGGATAAGTTGGGATTACCATGATTAGAACACAATAAGTATGTAAAAGTTCAACGATGTAACAACAGTTGGGTAGGATGTGGGATAAGTTGGGATTACCATGATTAAAACATAGTAAGTCTGTAAAAGTTCAACACTATCTGTAGCTTTTCTTCTTGCCCATTTAGTTTAGTAGTAACTGAAGTGGTATGGGAAATGTTAGGTTCCCTTGACTCCTCAATTTTTAGATCTTACTAACACAAGTTGATGACTATATTGGATGAATGAAGTTTCCTTTTGTTTGTAGACAGAAAGAGAAAGGGGAATGGAGGGTAGAGTGATGAGATGGATATATAAAGAGATTGACTATCTTTTTGTACAGCATCTATTCATTCTTAAAGAATTATATTTATACATATGGCAACAACACCTACATGAAAGAGAATTTTACATTTACTTGTGAATTTCGGTTATACTTTGTTACTAGTGCTAATGAGCGAAAAAATATAATTCTTACAGTAAATTTAGAAGTTAGTAAATCAATCCTTATGTCATGAGCACACACGTCAGGGCACATAGTTTAGAAAAATAAACTAGAGGGTTGTGATACTAATGTTAAAGTTTCTAGCGATGATTAAATGAAGTGGGATAGTTGTAAAATTAACGTACTATTTTGGATTGTTCTGTCATTTCATATGCCTGTTAATACTATAACAGCTTATTCTTGTTGATGATGGATGATACTTGAGTTGACGTGAAATAGATGGGAACAGGCTGTCTTTTAGTACACAACTTTCCACTTGCTAAATTCCTGTTCATTAATTACCAGAATTTCTAAGAGCCTAATTAGTGACTGTTTCCTTTTCTGTTGTGCTCCAATCTGTTTGTAAATTTGAGGATAAATGGCGTTGTCTTGCATTCATCGCCTTTGTATTTGTATTAAATTTTCTATGGAATCTTTGTGATTACCACTGCTTCCATGCTATTTTAATGCAGTTTTAGCTATTGTTTTGGTGGGGTTGCTCTATGGTTTCTTCATTGCGATTATATGTGGACAACGGATCAACGAACGCCATTATCATGTTCTTGCCAAACAAGAATTAACGAAGGTCTGCTATACTATTCTTAAAGTGTATTTGAGTTTCTCAATAATGTTTATGAAGCTAAATTAAGAGTGTTAATTTAAGTGTCTTGTATCACCAATTTTATACAAAATATTTGGCTACCTGAAACTCCACATTAATGTGGGTTTATCCAGGAGGACTTTAGAAGAGCTAACCTCCTCTCCAAGCTCCCACTTCATATATATATTCTAAATATTTATATATTAAGTTTCTTGTACACTAATTTGCATTGAGGTAAAGGCTATTATCAAGCTTAACTAAAGGACTTCTGAAACATTCGTGCTGCTTAAATGACAGAGAAGGATGGTTCAGATTATTTTTTTCCTTTTTGTGTATCACTGTTTGGTATTTCTAAATGTTATAGTTCTTTCTCATTTATTGAAGCATCATCACCTTTTTATGGCAATAATGTCAGGAATATGTGGTTGAAGATCGAGAAGCTAGCAAAATTGTCCCTGAACTTGGTGCCAGTCATGTCACGGAGCTGAGAATGTTGGGCCTTTATTGATAAAGGAATTCTTTGCATTGCTATAACCTGAGTGAGTAATTTCTACTTCAATGCATATTTGATGTTATAGCACTTCCCCTTTGTGTAGCCAGTTCTTCTTTTCTTGATGGAAAGTTCGAAAGATTTTGTTATTAACGAATGTCCTCAGACTGCCTCTACTTAAGAGTGCATAAAAAGGTATGCACAAGCAGTAATTAACCTTTTTGGCTTGCTACTACTATCCTTTAGTGCTTCAGGTCTTTCTCATATTTATATATTCTTATATGCATTGTTATTTTGCGTTTCACAATTTTGGTTATTCAATATTGTTTAACGTGATTCTGGTTTTGAAACAAATGCATTTCTAAGTGAATGGAGATCAATTTGTTTTTCCTTAAAAAGAAAAGAACATCTTCTGTAAGTCTTGGAAAATTAGGTGAAAATGAATGGAGCAGAACATAAATATGAATAAGAGGGGTTGGCTTGTCATGGATGCTCTTCTACCTCTAAATTTGTAATGCTGTCTCAAAATATTGTACTTTTAGCTAATCAGATGAATTGTTGGCAAATCTGTACCCTGAATGTATTATACATGCATTTATGCATTGGGGGGAGTTGATTCTTAAATTTCATTTTTCCAGGTCTATTTGTGCATGGAGCAAGAAACTTGATTGGTTCTTAATAATACAAGTGAAGTCTTGCCTTTATTTGGGACATGGCTGGAAAGTGCCACCTTGCCTTCACTTGCATCTTCCAGTTCCATTCCAATATTAAACTACACAGCCAGCAGGAGTGCGCTCATCTTTACGAATACTTTCACATGTATTGCCGTCGACGTTGTGTAATGAGAAACCTTCTCCATAAAGAAATACTTGTAGACATTTGCTTCATTTTTAAGAGAAAAATGTCCATACCTTTTCGTATGTGAGAACAAAAAATGTATTTACGAAATGAATCCTTTTTTCCTTTCCTTTCAGAATTTGCTTCCCAATTTTCAAATTTAGGCTTACAAGGGATGAGATATTAACCGTGGGTGACTACTCGATAATGCAATCATGTGGATCTTAGGGGGAACACTCGGTTGTAGCAGCAGACAAGCATCATTCAAGCAAATAACTGAGTTTTATAGAGCCATTCATCTGACTGGGTTTGGTTTCCCACCAAATAGCTATTTTGAAATATTGAGGCCAACATTGTTAAAATTGAACTGGATTTTATTACGTTATCATCTCATCAAAATGCCAATAATATTCAACATTCATACATAAACTAGGCATTTTGTTGCTGTTGCGGGTTCTGGCGAGAGCAGAAATACCATTGCTATCATTCTTTAACGCATATATACAAAGGGAAGCTAAAGATCTGAACTACAAATCAGAAAATAAAGTATTCAGGAAGCTAAAGAGGGTGTACTGAAATACAACGGGATTCCTTCACTTCAACAACCACCAGCGTACAATGCAAGTTCTACGGTAGCAACGACCTTGCTGCCTCACCAAGTTGCATCTGTTTAGCTCTTCCAATGGACCGCATTTCCGAGCAGTTTGCAAACTTCCCATGCCTTTTGAATCTTTGCTTCTAAAATAAAATTTACAAGCCTAGACGAGCCTGGCAGAGAGTAGGAGAAAGTCAACATAAAGAAATAATAAAAGTCAATAAAATTTAGAGGTGAGGTTTAACAAGTTTGCTAAAGCACGCTTAGCTGAAAATCCACGAAGGCAAAGGATACACATGTACATAAATAATGAATAATGCATGAAACTAATGGCCAGTATGAATGATATGTGCCAAAGCACCATAATTACACGGAAAATAATCAGATCACGTGATAGCGTAGAACTTGTAACCTCTTCGTAGGTTCTTCTTTCCTTTTTCCCCCTCACCGGTTCCTTCCAGCTGTTCCCATGTCTTTTTTTTTTTTAATTTTACAATATGAGAATACTGTCACCATTTACAAAGGTGTCCCTTATAATTTTGCTCAGTTATAATTATTTTAAATAATTAATAATTTCAGCTCAAATTTGTTCCTCAGATTTAAAAAAAATGCCCCAATCAATTGTGTTAGTTTATTGTAGACACCGTCAATTACACAATTTCAATAAAACAACTCAACGTAAATTAGCATCTAACGTTTACAATCATCTCCTGAAGTAAGACTTACAGGCTATTCTTGAACTCAAACTAAGTTGATAGCTAAATATTTACCTACTCGTATGTTAAACCTTGCTTGTCAGTTATTAATGACACATTTTAGCAGCTACTATTATCACTATAATATTAAGAAAAAGACAGCAGCAGGCAATATAAGCTTAGATAAAGAAAAATCTCACTCACTCGGATGCTATTGTTTCAGAGACAAAATTCAACCTTCCTCATCTTCTGATTTAGACGCATTATTGGAAGTTGCCTCCACCTCCATTTCTTTATTTGAAGTCCTGTTCACCTCCATTGAATGGGGAAGTTCACCTATATAGATATGAGGGGGGAAAAGAAAAGGGTAATCAATAATTTATAGCAGATTAGTTTAAGGATGTATAAATTTTACAAATATGAATAAAATGAAGTCCTGAAAGTGTCACCATATTTATAAAATTAAGCTGGCTTCACACCATCAATTTCCCTCATCTGGTCCCTCCTACCTATTTCTGATTACAAAGCTTTAGCAATATATCACTTTTATCAGGGACAATACTGGTTTATTAACATATTCATCTGCTAGACAACTTCCAAGCAAATCAGGAAAAGGCTCACAGTAGACATAGAGCAGTCTAAGTTAGGGATTTGCAAGAATCACTAAAAAAACTAATCTCTACTAACAACGGAAAGCAGGAAACGTCCCTCACATATGCAGAAGCTGGGAGCCTATGTCTAAATTGGGAGACCAATGGATGCACCTAAATGCAAATTGGTCTCTGTTAGTCACTTCCTCTTATTACGCAAAGAACGTGTATATTAGGAAAATAAAAATCATCTATATAATGTCCATTTTTTCAAGGCATTCACAAAGAGGGGAATTGCGAACGAATATTAAGCATAAATATATCGATATTAATTCGAAACCAATCTTCCATAAACGCGAAGCTAGCAGAATACAACCAAACAACAGCATTCACAACTACAAAATAAAAACTTTTTTTTTCTTTCAATAGAGAAGTACCGATTCACGAAGAAGGCTATCCAAAAATGAAGAATTTGGAAGCAATCCAAATTAGAGATCTTCCAAAATCACAAAAGTGAAATCACTTACCTTCAATGAAGTAATCGGAGGAAGGCCAACCTCTGACAGTGGTCATGGAGAGGGACTCCTCATCGGTCAAGGGATTGGCGAGCTTCTCAACCAACTGGGCAATCCCAAGGGATCCGGCGGTGGATCTAGGAGGTGGGACCCAGTAGGAGGAACCAGGGAGGAAAGGGAGCCAATCGGGTGCAGCACGGCGGACGATGATTCGGTGTATTGCATCCTCGAGCTTCCGGAGCAAGGGGTCGGTGGAGGAGTCATCTGAAAGGTCGGTGTGGTTGGGATGGAAAGGGGTATTAGATTGGGAGCGGAGGGCTAAGAAGTGAATGATTGATCTAGCCGGAGAGGTGGTTAGGTAGGTTTTGGTTTTGGAAGAGATGGAAAGGGCCATGCTTTTTGCACGGAGGGCGAATAGGCTGAGAGAGATTTATTTTATCAATGAGAGAGCACCGAAGATGGAGGTGGAGGTGGAGATGGGTCTGGACCTTGCACGAGTCTTCAAATGGGAAACTACTGCTGTATGATGTTCATCATCGTTCCACGTCATCAGTATCTATATAATTAATTATTTAATTAGCGATTATAACGATAATTGCATCCCTATATTAATTATTGGATCACTATATTATTTGACTTTTAGGAAAAATAATTGAATTTATTAAAATAGTATTATTAGTGATATTTTATAAAAAAAAATTCAAAAAAACTTTTATTTTATTTTTTCAAATGTTCTGCTCAAAGAAAAGAATTGGCAGTAGCAAAAACATTCATCGATTCATTTCTTGACCAAAACTTTTACATCCATTTTGCTGTGAGTGTCTTCTTTTTCTTCTTATAGTTTTCCTCAACAAAAACACAAGCTTTACATATTATCTATACAAGCAATAGTAATTAATACAGTCATCAAAGTTCACTATGATCAGATTCTTCTTGTCCCTGATCAGATAGGCTTCGTTTCACCTTCTCCTTTGTCTTCTGCACTGTTTCACACGCTATTTTGGCTGCAGATTTGGCAGTGTCCTCCACTGTTTCTTTGGTCTTCCCCAAGCTCTCTGCAACTGCTTCTTTCACTTTATCTCCAGCTCCCACGTCTGTCTGCTCTCCGGCCTCTTTGCTCCCTCTGAAACTATCGCTCACAAACAAAATTATATATCAAATGCTAAAGTTTTGAAATGGGTAAATATTCATATAAATCTCAAGGATGTACTCTATATTTGGAGGAAAGAAGTAGGCCTGAGCTTGACGGATGATGGTCTTGGCTCTCTCCCAACATTTTCCTCTCAACGTCTCTGAAAATGACATAGCCGGTCTCTTTTCCTGGTCCTTTTGTCCTTCATCTCCCACAGTGAAAGCAAGTACGGAAAAGAAGCATAGAATTAGAAGAGCAGATCCTCTACTGAGCCTCTTCATCTCTTCAAATTTGCTGCTAATGAATTGTGAACGGTAAGAGGGTGTACAGTTGGGAAGGGAAGGGGCAGAAGGAAGGCTTTCGATCCTTGTAACCGAGTCTTTTGACGCGTGTGAAAAGACAAATGGAGAAATTTGAAAACGTGGCTTCTGCATGGTGTCCTTACAGACAGGTTTTGTAATTTCATTGGTCAAGCCGTGAAAATCCAACTGGTCCTTTAATAAATTTATGGAGAACTTATTTTTTTTTAACATTAAAAAGAGAAGATGGTAAAATTTGCCCAACTTTCATCCCAAGAAATTCTCATTCTCATGCATTCGGCGGCTTCATGGGGCTAGTATGGTCATTACATGATTCTAATACCAGCAGCACACTCTTCCCATTCTAGCACAGAAAGAGACGTCGGGTAGAAGGTGATGGGTTAAAATTTTCAGGTAATGTAACAATACCCTCTCAATGAGGGTCTTCTTGAGCCCAAGAAGACTGAAGATTGAAATTCTGCAAATCAAACCACTATAACAGAATGATTTTCACATGCTCTAAGCATAATTATCTTATTCATGTATTAGTATAACTCTCCATACTAATTTTTCCTTTGCCTTCTTGATTTCTCCCATTCATCCTTTATCAAAATGATAAAAGCACATGAATAGAACTCCTTTTGTGTCAATTTCAGCTCCAACTACATTGCAAGATTTTGACCTTCATAGAATTGCTCTTCACCAAGATGCTCAAGAAGAATCTTATCTTTATTATCTTCATACTTGCCTCCAGCTTCATCACATTTCATTTTCTCATTCTCGTTGCCCTTCAATATGATAATTTTGGGGACATCAATAGAAACAGAAATGTTTATAATAGCAGAAGATTTACATCTTTTGCATATTGACCAACCAACTCCATCTGCTCCTTAGGAACTCTACCAACTTCAAAACACTTAATACATTTCCTTATCCAAGGCATTGGTTCCTTTCTTCAATTGTCACCAATTCACCATTGTCGGATTGCTTTCCTCATTTACTCCAGATGTATATCCTCTGGTCCGATCTGTCATTCCAAACATAGATTGAATCTCCCCCAAGAGTACACTCCTTGTTTCCATCATACTTCATTTAATTTCTTCTCTTAATTCTTATGTATTTTTCCTATAGGTTTCCTAAAATTGTCTGATCTACTTCTCCAACACAGCTAACTGATGCTCCTGATTGGCTGCACTTGATCTGGACTTTGTGAATTTGCTGCCGAACTAGCTCTAATACCAATTGTTAGGATAGGATTTAGTTGAGAAAGAATTTAGAAGAGATGAGTAGAGATCAGAATAGAATAGAGGTGAGGAGAGAAATTGAGTAGAGAAGATTGAGTGTTTGGATTATTTTCTATATCCAGCTCACTTTACAATCTTTCCTTTTATACTGGAATACCAGTTACTAACTCTTAACAGCTAATTCCCGCCAATACTCCAGCTCACACTCCACACACCTACTGCATGCTCTCTCAGCTTAATTCTTCTTCATACGCCTATTATATGTTCTCAAAGTTTGTTCCTTTTGTTGTCTGAGATGGCAACAACATTCAGTTCTAGCATGATGTTTGATCTGGTGAAATACCTCTTAAAATTGTTTTTTTCTTGCCAATCATTATCGGTTCACTGCAAGCAGTATATATGGATTGAATTACATGATGATTGAATTAGAGATTTTTGAGTTTGTGTTATGGGACATCAGCAAATTTGTTGAAATCATCCTAAAAAAGGAAGATTGTTCTCGACTTTTTTTGTAGAGTTGTGAAGTGTTTCTACTCTGGTTATTTTTGGCTTGGTATCATTTGGAAAGTTTTGAAGAATAATCTCTTTTAAGGAAAAATGATACTAAGTTGGTTTTGAATGTGTGAATTGAAATGGTTATGAGCTGCAGAGCATCTTTATTACATTGACTTGTGGCATGGAATTCATATGCACCTTTTCTTTTCAGTTTGAAGGTTTCATAACAGGAGTAGTGCATTTATTTCTCAGCCGCACATTGTTTTGGTGAGAAAGGTGTCTTTGGCTTTGTTTTTTTTTTTTTTTTCACTGTCCATTATAATGCATTTGAACGAAGAGAGAATCAAATGATGGAAGAGATATGGCTAAACATTCCTTCAAATTAACTAATTCACGTGTGGATGTGCACTGATGATATACATATTCCTTTCATTTGTCTCCTATGTTCCAGAATTTTCCTAGCAGCATTTTATTTTTATTTAGGCAATATATGGATATGAATCAGTACAATGGCATCACTGATCTGCATTATTAGGTTTCAGAGAGCTCTCTCTCTGTCAAATTTATTTAGTATCAACTAAGTAGAAGTGACAGCTGGTAATTGTTTAATATGATAATACTTTCATAACATACATACGCGTTTATTATTTGTTTATTTTGTCATGGATAAATATTTGTGCTTCAAGGGCCTGGCTGTGGATGGTATTTTCTTTTGTGGAAGTCAATCATGATATTTTTTCTTTCCTTTTCCCCATCTTAATTATTTGAGATTGATTAGAAGAATTACTGAACTTTTTAATTACGGAAGGTGGTTACCTGTGGTAATGTACCTTTGGAATCATCGTTCCAAAGAGTTCCCAGATGTGTCTATACATCAACAAGATTATTTGAGTACCGACGATGGGGTTCAAAACCAGCCAATCCCGACCATCGTTACTTCACATGGAGTCTAAGATCATCAGAGGTGAGCAGCTGGCTTTACATCGTATCATGTTGAAAACTTGAATGATGCAGGCATGTCATGTAAGCTGATCTTGAAATTAATGATTATTTTTGGTTTTGTTTTACAGAGGCATGTGGTTGACTTTTATATCTCTGATTTCCAATCAGGGCTGAGAGCATTGGTCAAGACTGGCAGCGGCACAAGGGTAACTCCATTTGTTGATGATTCCTTTTTTATTGAAATTAACCCAGAGAAGAAAGACTTGTCTATCCATAGTTTGGCAGGTGGTTGGGGCATAAAAATCTTTCTGGTGATGGTAGAATAATGCAATTGAAAGAAGGGTAAGACTTAAAGAATTAAGATGACATTAACATTTTTTATTGTTTAATCCATCAGGAGTAATTGCTCAAGCAGGTTTTTAGCTATTTTAAGTATGATGCTAATCCTTGGTTGTTTTGATTTGTGGAAAATTCCGGCTTTGTTGTAGGTATATCAAAGAAGGCAGCACTGTTAGTGTGATGAGAATTGTTCAGCGAAATGAAAATGTACTGATGATTGCTCCACCACCTGAACCATTGACTACTGGATGGCTGTGGCCCAAATGCATATTTCCAGCAAGCCTTGACGTTATTGTTTTGAGATGTGAAGATACACCAAATGTTGATGTCATCCCTGTGTAGTTAACGGTGCGTGGATGGAAAAACTTCTTGGACGTATAGCTTGTGGAATATATTTTTCCCCTACTAATATTGAAAGGTCATGTTGGTAGCGGATATTGTAGTGTTAAAGTACTGATAATCCAAAATGAGCATTTTTTTTTTCCATTGAATTTGTTGTATAGGTTTTTGAGATTTCTTTTACAATTCTTTTAGAGGGACAAACTTCCACAAAGGCGAATTTTGTGATTGAGCAACAGGCGTTTGTGAATTTTGAAATGGATTGTTAATTTGTGTAGTTCTGATATATTTGCTGTTAGATTGTTGTGTATCCATGACTACTGAATATGACACAGTAATCTTTTTTTTTTTCATTTTACTACATTGATTCCTCTTTATGTTAATATAACTTCATTTGTTCAATAGTAAGAAGTGATAGAATGGATCATTGGGTTACCACCACTTATTACAGCACCTCTAGCATCTATCATTGTGACGACTTGTATTTCAATCTTTCATCCTTGTCATCCAAATGATGCATCACAATGAATGCAGTTTTATTTGAAAGAAAAAGGAAGAAACCCATCAATACAAAGTAAAGTTATGTGGTACAATTAGGTATTTATAGTGGGAAGGAGATGTGGAAATGTGTTTCTATTCTATCTACAGTAAGGATTTATCAAATTAAATAATTATAAAAAGGGAGGTTTGGTGATTGTTAGGAAAAGTTCCAAGTTAACAAAACGTCCATGTTAAGAGAAATGTTTAAATCATGTCATTCTTACAGTAACTGGTTGACAGTTTATAAAATGACAAAAAATGTATTATGAAATTTTGATAATGAAAATAACAACTGAAAATGCTATTATAGCATTAAGCTTTAAATAAAAACTTATTTTTATTATAATTAGCATATCTTCATTTATATAGATAGCAGTGGATGAAAGTTGAAGAAAGCTCAAGCAAATCTTCAATCCTAAGAAAACTTGGATCATGACAATGCCATTTTTCCTTTTTCCCACTCAAATACGTTGAGTTGTGATGCAGAAGAGGAGACATATCCCTGTTCATGAAAAAGAAATCCAACAAACATACATTTGTCAAGAGTTTCACATTTCACAACTAATACAAATATAATAAAAATCATACAGATTTCGTCTATGATTCAATGTCTCATATAAAAAAAATCCAATCTGTCTTCCTCATAATTGGTAAAAAATTGATCATAAAAAAGAAATCCGAAAGGGTAATATAGGTATATAACGAGCAGCTTGAAGGACTTATCTGTCATTTCGTGAAGTAACAACAGAGAGAAGATGTGGAGGTTTGTTTGTTGGGTTGGGATAATTATGGTTGTTAATTGCTAATTATATCATATTTTTAATAAATAATAAATATAAAAATGAAAAAAGGGTTTGCTTAATAATCATTTTTCTTTGAGCTTGGAGGCTTTCACCGGACGAGACAACTCACCAGTTGTTGCGGCTCTCGCAAGTGACACTCACAAAAAAGAAAAGATTTTTAGAGTGAGAGAGAGAAAAAAGAAAGAAACTTTTACTTTTTAGTGAGAGAAAGAGTGAGTCTTCAGAGAGAGAGAGAGAGAGAGAGAGAGAGAGAGATTTGCGCGTAGTTGTACTATCACCACCACCATTGTTGTCTTTTGATTCACCCATGTTCTTGTTGTTGCTGCTGTTAGTGTTATCTCCTAATATTCTCCAGATTTCAACAAAACTCTCTGCCCTTTGTTCTTCTTCAGGTATGAGTTATGGTACCATTATTTCCTTTTTCTCCTCCTTCCCATTTTGCCCCTCTCCCTGCCCTACATTTTTTGCTAACATCTTGCTCTGAAAACGCCTCTTCTATGCTTAGATCTCCCCCATTCTCTTGATTTTTTGCTTGAAATGTCATCTGGGTATGCTTTAGTTTCTCGATTTGAGCTGCGAAGTTGGCTTTTTTCTAATATACATCTCTACATGTATACACACATATATATGCCTCTACACCCTGTTTTATTTTGTTCAAATATGATAGATTTTGATGTCTTTTATGATTTTTTTTTATCGTAATAGACGTTTTAATTTCCTCTTTCCTTCGATTCCGTTGAAATCCTATATTTGCCTCAGTATATGGTATGTAAATATCTACTTTCTCTCTTAGATCTTGCTATTTTTTTTTTCTATTATTTTTTTAAATGTAGTATTGTTAGAGAAAAACTAGTTGTGGTGGTTTACCTTTTCGCAATGTTCCCAAAGTTTATGGTTCATTTGTAAATTAGTCGAATTTATATTCATTTTCATTTCAATTCTTAATGATTCAGTTTCCAGTTAATGTTAAATATAATGAATTTGAAAACTGTTCTTCATGTCTCATGAGGACTCTAGTTTATATGTTGGTAGCTGATGCTTTGTTGTTTGAAGCGTTTGGCTTCTGTTATAACTTAAACATGTTTTTCGTGTTTTGTATTTTTTTTTTCCATCTTTGCTTGAGATGGGCTTCAAATTTTCTCGTTTCTCTGTTTCACTGGCTTAAAATTCACTCGCATTTTATGTGAAGTTTATTTTAGTTTTTTGTTTTACACCTTCCATGATTAGGTTAGTTTGTTTCTCACATTTCATTGAAACTAACTAGTCCTACCCACTTAATTTTTTTAGCTCACTGTAACTTTATTGCTGCAATATGATTTGTATCAGCTTGTTTCTACTGTTGATTTTTGGGGCACGGCATATTCCTTTTCTCAATCAAATTCTTATTTGAAGCCTGGTTTTAGACTACACATTCTCATACCTTCTTAATTACTGTTTAGCAGCAAAAATTTTTTCTAAATGCTTAGGTGTTTTCTGCTTGTAGGTGGGCTTTGACCACCGCCATTAACATACATAGTAGCTCTCTGGTATAGCATCTACTGCTGTCTCTTAAAACAGCTAGATGGGTTCCCGATTCCCATCTCATAAGCTCAGCAATGGCCTTTATGTATCTGGCCGGCCTGAGCAGCCAAAGGAAAGGACTCCAACGATGAGCTCTGTGGCCATGCCATACACTGGTGGTGATATCAAGAAGTCGGGAGAATTGGGTAAAATGTTTGATATTCCTGTGGATGGCTCAAAGTCTAGGAAATCTGGACCTATAACTGGTGCTCCTTCAAGGACAGGATCATTTGGAGGTGCTGCTTCTCATTCAGGACCAATCATGCCGAATGCAGCAGCCCGGGCTGCTTATACCACATCAGGTGCTGCATCTTCTGGAGTCATGTCTAGTTCAGCTTCAATAAAGAAATCTAATTCTGGACCCTTAAATAGACATGGAGATCCAGTAAAAAAGTCATCTGGCCCTCAATCTGGTGGAGTAACGCCCTCTGGTCGCCAAAATTCTGGCCCCCTTCCTCCTGTTCTTCCTGCAACTGGTCTCATTACATCTGGGCCTATTTCTTCAGGCCCCCTAAATTCCTCTGGGGCACCTCGAAAGGTATCAGGTCCACTAGAATCTATGGGATCAATGAAAAATCCTGGATCTGCTGTTGTTCACAATCAAGCAGTTACTGTGCTTAGCCAAGAAGATGAGTTCTCTTTCAGAAAGAACTTCCCGAAGCCAATATTATGGTCACTGATTCTACTTTTTGTAATGGGTTTCATTGCTGGTGGTTTTATTCTTGGAGCAGTTCATAATGCCATTCTCCTAATTGTTGTTGTGGTTCTTTTTGGTGCTGTTGCTGGATTATTCATATGGAATACTTGCTTTGGGAGGAGTGCAATCATGGGTTTTATTGCTCGTTACCCAGATGCTGAGCTGCGAAATGCTAAGAATGGACAATTTGTGAAGATATCTGGGGTAATGAATATATGTATATGTTTTTTCTTGATCATATTTGAAAATTGTAACACATGCATATGTTTTCTAAGATTCATGTGTTTACTGGACACCACAATTTGGTTAGAAGTTTGTATACTTGTGGGGTTCATTAAGTTGCATTAAAGCATTATCTGAATCCCTTGTTAAGTTTTTTTTTTTGGAAATTGTGCTGTGATTCTATATTTTTCTGAAGTGTCTTATAAATGGACATATTATGGGAGAGGTCTTGATGGATGAGGATAAATATCTTTGAATAAGTTGTGTACAAGGGCCTTGAATTCAAGTGTTATATTCGATATGTGCTTTCTTTAAGATTTATATTGCCAAATTAGCTGGGGTTTATCACTTTATCTATCATGTATATTTTGGCTTTTGGTTACTGCTTATGTCTGCTTAAATCCATATCAAATGCTTTATTGGGTTTTTTCAGGTGGTCACCTGTGGTAATGTGCCCCTTGAGTCATCCTTCCAAAAAGTTCCTAGATGTGTATATACGTCTACAAGTTTGTATGAGTATCGTGGATGGGATTCAAAAGCAGCCAGCCCTACACATCGTCGTTTCACTTGGGGACTCAGATCATTAGAAGTGAGTAACTGAAATGCTGTATTTATTGGATAGCTATCACATGTTCAATATTTTTCATAGGCATTTGAGATTTCCTGTGTGAACATATGTAGTAGATTGTGGAATTTAAATATATTGGGATACTTCAGTTCATTTTAAAGCTTTTAGGACAAGGGAACTGCCTTACAGTCTTGCGTCGTGCATGTACGAGAGCTTTGTGCAGATGCAAGGGGTTGCAAATGAAGATGTTGCCTGCCAGATAGCTATACTGGCGGTAGTTTAACCTGGAAAATGCATGCCCTTTCTTGCGTTGACATTTAATTTGTTTTTGCAGTCCGAGTTAGGTTAATTTGCTATTTCTTCTCTGTTACTGCATTTCATGAATGTTAACCTGATGCAAGATGCTCATATATGCAATATGCTGTTATTGATATCACATGCCTAATAACAACATCATGTAATCCTTAATCCCAAACTAGTTGGGATTGGCTATATGGATTCTTTGTTACCATTCTGCTTTGTTTGAGACTGGGTTTTGAGATTTTAACGCTTCTGACTGGGTTATTTTTTCTTTAAATTTTATTTGACAGAGGCGCTCAGTTGACTTCTACATATCTGATTTTCAATCTGGGCTGAGAGCATTGGTTAAAACTGGTTATGGAGCAAGGGTGACTCCTTATGTTGATGATTCCCTTGTCATTGATGTGAACCTAAGTACTGAAGAGTTGTCTCCAGAGTTTGTCAGATGGTTGGGAGAAAGGAATCTTTCAAGGGATGATCGAATAATGCGAATGAAAGAAGGGTAAGAGCAAATGTGAATTGGGTGTTAACTTGTTTTTTCCCCCTTCCCTTTTTCCTTTTATAGTAGGGTGATGATAGAAAACACACAAATTTTCCCTAGTGAAATTAGCATTAATTCGTAGTAAATTCTTTTGAGGTGTGAGGATAGGAAATATTGTTTGAATGGATTTGACATATGCCCCAAGGAGAGAAATTTAGGAAATTTCAGCCTTAGTGAAGTCTGGCATATATTAGCTCTATGCCATACACAATGACAATGGTGACTTAAGTTGAAATGAAATTAAAAATAGTAACTGAATAATATAATGGTATTTATGAGTTAGTAAAAATAAGAAATGTTGTATATACAGGTATATTAAAGAAGGAAGCACTGTTAGTGTAATGGGAGTTGTTCAAAGGAATGAGAATGTGCTTATGATTGTACCTCCACCGGAGCCGATAACGACAGGGTGCCAATGGGCGAAATGTATCTTTCCTGCAAGCCTGGAGGGTATTGTTTTGAGATGTGAAGACACCTCAAAGAATGATGTGATACCAGTGTAGTAATAATGTTAATGTTGTAGACTCGATATACTCTTATCCTTTAATTCTTTTTATTCACTATTAATATTGACGATGGTCGTGCAGATCAAGTGGCGGTGATGGGATGGGATGGGATGGGGTGTATAGTTTTGCCATTTTATTATTGTTATTGTTATTGGTTTAATTTTTCAACTAGGTCTTGAAGGCTTTTGTAATGGGGGGTGGGGTGCTTTGGTAATGGTATTGTAGGGAATTTTACATGTTTGAGCAGATTGCGGTTATGTGAAATAGAAAGAAAAATGTTGTGAGGTTGTCTTGATTTTTTATGTGAGTAATGGAAGTGAAAATGAACAAATTAGTTGGTACTCAGATGTAATAGCTAAGTAGCCAACCATATTAGCAGTTTGAGATTGTGTCTGCCTTGCTCTCGAATAAATCTATAACGAACTCTTCAAAATCGCAATTGCAACTAATAATCATCAACTGAACAGTTGCATCACAAATTTACTTGCTTCAATCAGGGACGGAGTAAACGAGTAATGTTAAGGTGTTTTTCATGTTTTGGCCACTTCCACATGTACATTGTTTTAGCAGGATTCTCTTGTGATTGCTGAACAATGAAAAATATTCTTGAAGGACTTGTTCAAATTCTTCACGGTTGCTAACTTATGTGTAAAGAGAGACGCAAAACACCATTGTTAAGTAGTGTTAGGTATTTGAGAAAATTTAGTAGTTGTTTTGTTGTTAATTTTTTAAATGAAGAATGGATTGTCACCGCACTTCAGAGTTCGGACCCTACCCGGCTTCTTTAAAAACAAAAACCAATTGAGTTTAACGAGGGAATTTGAGAGGTGAAATTTGAATTTGATGAAAGTATATAGTTTCTTCAATTAACAAGGGTCATGCACATACAGACTTACAAGTAGAGCATATTAATTGAACATAGATTTCAAATTGTTTATTAAATAATGTTATCCAAATCATTCTAAAATGTTTTTTTAGCAAGTTAAATTTCGTTATATTCCTTGCTAACCAAACATAGAAAAGAAGTTAAAACTCGTTTTTATTTCCCAAATTTTGAAAAAGTCACATAAACCTAGATTAAAACAAACGCTACAATCCTAAAAATCACGACATATTAGAAATAAAAACTACAAATTTATCTTAGAAATTTGCATAAATGATTTTATTGTGTATATTTCACGAAAAATAAGACATCATTATTCTATTTATATGTAATAAAATCGGTGGCATGCTCATTCACATAATTAAATAAATGGCAATCTCGTTCACGTTTCGATATGATTTATATGTATATATACAAGAATGAATAATCGATTCAATAAAAATAAAATCTCTTTCATACTTTAATATGGTTCAAAATGCTTGGCCATTTGCAGTCTTGAAAGTCATTTCCATCAAATAACCAAATGACGGCCGTTTATAAAACCAATTTTAAGACAGGAAAACTGATTCAACATTCTCTATAATCATATAGTCCGACCAGAGGTGGTATTAATAGACAACCCTCATCCGTCCTGAATATCACATTATTTCAAGGTTGCATCATGGAATATGCCCAAATTCACATAATCTGAAAAACCAAAGGCTACTCAGGCAAAAAACAGAATCAACACCAAATCAGTAACTGCATTTTTGGATTCAACTCATAGCGAGTGCTAAAAGTTGCTGCAGTCACAGCAGTCGTGTAAACCTCAATAAAGTTATCCCTCAGTTATGTGCTGCCACCAATGCCATGTGCTCTATCAGGTCCAGCACTCGGTTGCTGCGGGGAAAATAAGCGTACAATTTGCCAAATGAAACATCATAAAAAGATAATAACAAATGCGATAGAGAGAGAGAGACAGACGCTATACCTGTATCCCCACTCATTATCATACCAAGACACCAGCTTCATGAATGAGGCACTCAATCCTATCCCAGCCTTGGCGTCGAATATGCTTGACCTGGAGTTATACAATTCCATTACAATTATCAATACCATCAGAAACACAATTGAAACGATCGATTTCAGGTCCTGTCACAATTTTCTATATGAGATGGTAAAGCATGGGTCTTAGAATCAGAATGCATCAACGGGCCAGTCCTAGGGAAAATTTTTGTCAAGTTATCATGGTTTTCATCCGTTAAAAATGGTTTTCCAAATTATGGCATTAAACAACATCAGCCTTAACCGACATTCTCAAATAAAAAAGAACAAGGATAATGTTAAGATATTGACTTGCCTCGTGATCCTCAGATAACAAAAAGAATCCTCATATATTCTTGATAATTTATTATTGGCTAAATATATACTTAGCCCCTATAATATTTAAGATTAACCCATTGAATACTTGAGCTAAAATAGCAATCTATTGAACACTTGTAAAAATTTAGAATTAAATACAAATTAGCCATATCATAGTCTAATTGTAAAAAAAAAGGGTTTAACACTATTACTGATTATCTCTAAATCTTGTTGATTGAGACCTAAATTTTCATAAATGATATTCTCATTTAAAAAAAAAAATTCAGCCCAGTTAGTAAAATTTAGAACATAGGCAGCAAGAAATGTTTTTGATGACTTTTGTTTACAATTTATTAATGATATGATAATTTGTGTTTAATTATCATAATTTTTATAAGTACAGGTGTCAATAGATTTTGATTATAGGTCAAGTGTTCAATGAGTTAATCCAAAAGTATGTACTTGGCCATTTATTATTGCTACCACGCATATACACACACACACAGAGAGAGAGAGAGAGAGAGAGAGATGACCTTGAGTCACCAACGAAATCATTAGAGACAACATCCTCGTCAGTATAACCAAGAATGCCTTGTAGAGGTCCCTCTGATGCATACCTTTATGTGAAAATTAGAATGCAACTTAGTCATTGCTTAATATAAACTTCAAAAAGAATTGGAAAAAGTCAAACCAGCCAAGCACAGCCCAGACCCTACTCCCCTCCAACTTCCCCTGCAACAAAAAAATGCAATCACAGAAATAGAAATATTACTTGATAGCAGCTTTGACATCTTCATAAGATGCACTCTTCTCAAGCCGACAAGTCAAGTCCACAACAGAAACATTAGGTGTTGGAACACGGAAGGCCATTCCAGTAAGTTTTCCATTGAGTTCTGGAAGAACTTTTCCAACAGCCTACAATAACAAAAGCATTTAATTACATCTGAATTCTTTACCAAACAATAAATCCATGTTTCACAAAGTGCTGCCATGTCTAGAAATTACCTTTGCAGCACCAGTGGAACTAGGAATGATATTTTGTCCTGCTCCACGGCCCCCACGCCAATCCTTCATTGATGGACCATCTACAGTCTTTTGTGTTGCTAAACAAAAAAGATCAAAACCATGTTATGCACAATGATCATGATGTGTTGCTTAGCCCAGAACATGCAAGAGAGAGAGAAAGAGAGAGAGAGAGAGAGAAACCTGTAGTTGCATGGACAGTTGTCATTAAACCTTCAACGATACCAAATTCTTCATGAACCACCTGCAAAATGAGATGTACATTGCAAGATATATTACGAGTCGGAGCAGCTGCTCTCTAATGCAGTCCAAAAAGCCTAGATTTAGGGATTATTTTGATAATAATATTTTATTGAAAAATTAGGAAAACTATATTTCAACTGTTTAGAAATATTAGTACTATTTCTATTATGTAGGAATCATATTACTAGTACTATTATTATTATCTAGAAAGTAGCCCTTTAATAATTTAGGATCCCTAATTAGAGCTAGAGTTACAGTTCTTAGTCCTAATATTAAGACTACAGATACTCTATACATAGGCCTGGGTTCTCTACATATTTTGGGGACATTTTATCACACCGATTATTATCTATTAATGAGAATTAGTTCCTCTTTATCTTTGATTTCTTCATGTTCTAAATCACTCACACAATTTCGAAAGACAAACACAAATATTACATTTCAAAAAACAAAGACTTTGAATATAGGATGAAGATTCAAATAGGGGTCTGATACATTAAACAAATAAAGATTCAAATCGTGTCCACTATAGCCCTTACTAGCTACTTTTACAAAACTGATCGAATGTGCAATTATTGAAATATAATGCTGCGAACAGACCTTTGCAAGAGGAGCAAGACAATTGGTGGTACAGCTTGCATTAGAGACAACGTCCATGTTGGGCTTGTATGTCCTCTCATTCACCCCTACCACAAACATTGGTGCATCAGCAGAGGGAGCTGATATTACCACTTTCTTGGCACCACCCTGCAAAGCAGAGTCACAAACAAGCTCTTCTTGAAATGAGTCTGTATATGTAATAGAGACAGGATAAACTTATGGTTTATACAAACCTTTTTGTGAGCTGAAGCCTTATCAATTGTTGTGAAAGCCCCAGAAGATTCAATTACATAATCAGCCCCATAGTCACCCCAAGGAATCTCTGCTGGATCCCTGGATAGAAATTAGTTTAATTGTTAGCCCGAAGTGTTCATATTAAAACGAAAAGCTGAAAGGGGTTCCTATTTCCATCTAATTCAAGATGCCAAGAAACACACCTATAGTGAGCCCAAACCTATTTTATCTCCCATAAAAATTTAGAAGTAAAACTGCTGGTAATACCTTTTGCTGGAAACTTTGATTAATTTCCCATTAATTTCCAAGGTGGACTCGTCCAAAACCTTGATGGATCCCTTGTAAACTCCATGAGTAGAATCATATTTGAACATGTAAGCCTGGATAAATGCAACAAAAGAGTGTTATACACACATCCTTTTCCAAACCAAAGAAGCTGAGCAGACAAGAAGAATTGACCTGCCGCACCATCCACCAGCCCAGAACAGAAATACATACACTGTATCTCACATTATTAACTATAAATATCCAAATTTTCTTGCACCAGCAGACCTACCTCTTGCTAGAAAGCATGCACTTAAAAGCATAGAAAAGGTATATATCTTATTTGAAGAGCATTGCTTATCTATACGCAATCTGTGGGTCGGTTATCCAGCTCAGCTAACTAACATCACACACCTGCTGCTTTACATACATAACAGTAACTAATTCTTCACATGGTAGCTACATTTTCTTGATACCTCTGTAAGTGTTTTGATGCATTTGTGTACTGCAGAAAGTATGAAAATCATCTAATGCTACCTTTTTCCAGTAGAGAAAGGTTGGGGTGGGGCGTTGGGGGGCCCAAGCAATTAACCAATAAAGATGCTAATACAGTAATATGGTAACTTCAGAGGGACATTTGAAACAACACTGATGAAATCAGTGGAAACCCAAGCAAAGGAAACATCAGCTTGAACCATTTCAAAAGACTATCATCATCCAAAGCATGGAACTAGTAACAACACCATATGCCAATAATAGTGATACACATTCTACACAGACATAATGCATATTCAGTAATTCATTGAAGACCTTATTTATGTTTATTTTTACCTTTCTAACAAGATATCATGGGCTCCTTGCATGCCCTACTAAACCTTATACACATGCAATGCTCCAGTCTAATGAAAAGTAAAAAACCACAGGGATGGATCCCCAGAAGAAAGCATGATATCAGTAATTTCAAACCCAGGACTAATGTTAGAACAAAATAACAGTTAAAAAAAGCAAATGCAAACCTTACCATGTACTTGGTATCAATGAATGGATCATTAACTGCCACAACATCAATATCATCTCTCATAGTTGCAATTCGCAAAACCAATCTTCCAATACGACCAAAACCTGCATAAGCATAGCATAAAATTGTTGCGATTATAATACATAACCAAAAAGCCCTCATTAATGAAGACATAATGATAAAGTGAGTAAATATGAGATTGAAAATGTATATATATACATATAAGCAAACCAGCACAAAAATTAATTAATTATATGAACATACCATTGATTCCAACCTTTGTCCTCCCATCATTCCGTGATTCTGAACAAAATAAGGATAAACTAGATCATTATGCCAGAATATATGCATCTGCCGAGTCCCAAACAAGTTTGATAATGAAACAAGCACTAATTAAAAATTAAGAATTCGTACTTAGGACAGTAGGAGGCATTTCAGTTGCTGTGGCCTTGATGAGTTGGTAACGTTTTGCACTGCATCCCCTGAATGGTTCACATAGCTTTAGAGCGGTTTAAAAATATAACACCAGTACCTGAAGAATGTCGTGAGATGCACACTAATATGGTGCACATATGTCATTGAAATACTTAAGCATTGAGCGACTCAACTGTAAAGAAGATGACTGAGCCGGAACTAAAGTGCCAACAATGCTCTTGGAAGATTTTAGATCACGCTTGCAATTAATATTTGAAACCTGAACATTTGGACAGAATAGATGAAACTAGTATTAAACTAAATGATCAAAGATATACACATAAATTGTACGAAGGAGAATTAGCAAAACCAAGCAAAATAAGCCAACATTAGCCTGTTTTAAGAATAAATAAGCAGTAAAAAATTGAAGAGAATTAAGTTAGTCAAATAACAGATGCCGCTAATTTGTGGCAGTATTTTACCTTTTTTACAAAAACATTCCTGAGTTCTTACACTTCTATTTTTCTCCGTTTACTCATTAACCAAACAGAAAGCTATAAATTAATTAAAAGATAGAAAACTGAAAGAGAAAAATGAACGAATGAAAGAAATGTAAGTCTAGTTCCGTGTCGAATAACATATATATGTTTGAGAGAGCGAGAATACATGTCTTTCTCGTTAATCAACTTAACTACTCTAGCTTTCATTCCCCACCCCCTATCTCCCACCCCAGAAAAAAGAGCGAGAGAGAGAGGGAGGAAGAGAAGAAAAAAAGCAACGGAACTCTTTTTTCGGTTCTAGTATTTGTAACTGTAAGCACATTTCTGTTGGTCATCCAAAGAGAGCAAATGAGCCTTTAAATATATCAAAAAAATCCGATAACCAAAGCGAGCAATAGAAATCACAAACAAATAAGACATGTTCCAAAAAGAAGCTGACGATAATAGGAATGTAAAAACCTTAAAACGATCGGACGGTGAGGGAGATAGCGCAGCACCAGAAGCCTCGATCAAAGGAGCTGCAGATGTAGATCTGAAGAGAGAAGAGAAAGCCATTGCAGCCCGTAACTCGGAGCTCTTCCCTCAGAAACCCTATCAAAGAGGAGAGAAGATAGATTGTGCGAGAGAGTTTCACTTTTTTTTTTTTCTTCTCTTTAATGTTGCGGGCGGCTGCTGAGAGTAGGCAGAAGGAGAAGGGAAATAAAAAATATTTCTGCTTCTAAAAGCAAAGAGCAGACGTTTTGAGCGGAGTTTCTTATGAGGGCGTGCTTGATATGGCTATGCAGCTAGCTGGCTAGCTGGCTTTCGTTTCCTTGGACTCTTATTTTATGCTACTGTGAGAGTCCTTTACTCGTGTGCCCGATCCCATAAAATTATAAAGAGATAAATTATAATAATTTGATAATAATTAAGTGAAAAATTTTTAATTTAATATTTATAAAAAATATAATTAAATATTTAAAATTTTCATATTATTATTATTGAAAGTTAAATTTTAAATTTTATATTAATACTATCAATTATTTATCATTAAATTAAATATGTACGGTAAAGCCCTTAGCTCTTTGCATCTACCGTAAATCACCCTATACCATGTGAAATAAAGCTAATCGTAATGCAAAGAGCGGATGAGTTCATAATGTCCGAGTGAATGTGTTGTAGGTTAGTATTGCCGAGAAGTAAATCAAGTCAAGAGAGAGGGACTTTTGTGACTGCGTTAATCACGTAGGTGAGCTCGTCGTGTAACGGCGAAGCCGAGAAACCCTCACCACGACACCTCGAAAGCCACGTCAGACAGTCTGGGCTTTTTTATTGCCTTTCTGTTGTACTAGTTTTTAGATATTTAATTGGGCACCACGTGACACGTTTCGGCGGTGGCGGGTGGGTGGGTGGGTTGTTTGGAAGGAGCAGATCCGCTGTGATGCACGTGGTCCTTATTTGCGCTAATTTTCTCAACACAGTCGTATGTTTTCACTTCCCATTTCTTAGGAACAGCATTTTTTTTTTATTTTTTTAATTTAGTGTTTCCCAAAGGTTCACAAGCAAATCCATTGCCATTTGGTAATGACTTGCTAATTTTATTTAAGCTTTCCTTGCTGCTTAAACTTATATTTTAGATTTTTATAAAATTTTATTATTCCTTGCTCCTCTCTTCTATAAAACATTTATATTTTTATTTATTTTATATTATAAATTAATTATTTTTTAAATGATAATGATAATTTAATTATTAATTTTATTTATAGAGACTCATCTTTAATTTTATTAAATTAAACACGAGTTAGACATTAATTGCTTTTTCTATTAATATGCTTCTAATTAATATACATAAAATATTTATTATTTAAAAATAAGAGTATTTTTAATTTAAATAAAAATAAAAATAATTATAAGTATTTGTTTTTATGGAATATAATTAGTAAATTCAATAAACGCAAAATTTCCCGAAAGATTTTATCTTTGCTTTGCATGTATTTCCGATTAGCATATGGTGGAGTAGAAGGAAACAATTCAGAGTTGGAGACAATGCCATCTCAACAGAGAGAGAAACAACAGCGTGGCAGTTGCCAATTGTCGATCGCTGAAGCATCTCTTCAACCAACACAATTGGCTGGCCACCAGAAACCCCAGAGGAGGAATTAACCATTACTCCTTCCACAATTCCCTACCCTCTCTCCGTTCATACATTCTTCCCTAAATTTTATTCTTTCTTTTTTTCCCCTTTTCTATTTCACAATTCAAGAAAACATAAGGACATGAGAAACAGATCTTTCATTGATTCTTAAAACAACACCAGAAAAAAAAAAAAAAAAAAAAAAAAAAGAAAAAGAAACCATTTCTCCCACCTAGCTGGTATGTTTCTCTCTCTCTCTCTCTCTCTCTCTATTTCTTTCTATGTCTGATAATTAGACTGGGGTCTTTCTATTTTGATAATCTCCAATTCAATCCTTCTGCATGTATAGATATGGTGTATGGGTGGTGTATTTGTTCCATTGCAAAAATTCACAAGTGGATTTGTTAGAAAGATCGATTTCAGTTCGTAAACTTTCGTTTTTAGATTCCTAGTTCCCTAGTATGTGGAAATTTAAGGAGGAATCATTCGGTGCACCTGCGTACTTCCCATTCTTTCACTATCACTAATGTAGATTTCAATTACATGTGACACCAGGGCATCTTCTAATTTATTGAATTTAACAAGATGTTATTTGCATATAAAGATGGCAATTGGAATTTGGGACCACTTTGTTTCGTTCAAATGGAGGCATCAAAATTTGGAACAACATTCTAAAGAAATACCACGAGAAGTGAAATCATTGCCATATAAATATGCATTCTTATTCTTAGCCATAATGCACATTAGTTCTTTTAATATGTTGACGTGCTGTGCTTCATATATTTGATTTATCAAGTTTATCTATTGATATTACTAGCAAAGTGGTTCCCTCAGTCAGATATGGAAAATACCAGCGAAGTTTTTTTTTTTTTTAAGTTGCATACATAATTCTCCTTGTTAGCATAAGGTAGATTTTGAAATGCATGAGCTCTCAAAATTGCAAGTGGTTCTCAAGAAGAAGGAAAAGAAGAGCTTTTGAAATCACACTGAAATTTTCTTTTTTCGGTTCTTCATAGGAATTCTGATGTTCAGGTATCTTGACCATTGAGATGTGGGCGTGGGATGTTTTTTTTAAGCAAATGTAGTCCACATTCTAGAAAGTTTCTGACTGTGTCTCATATGTGAATATATACCCCAATTGAAGATGCAATTGCACCTTGAGATTAATTTTTTTCATTGTTGATAGACACATCTTAGAAAGAAGTCTCCAGGATGGGCATCAGCTTCAAATATTGGGATGAGTGTGTTGAACCCCTGGACATGGAAGCAATGTGGTGGGAGCCTGAAGTGAGCACTGAATGGTTAGATGCTGGAGAGACTAAAGGACAGAAAGTTCACCTTTCAAGGGATCCTGATGGCGAGCCTTATTTGACACAAACCGAGATGAAGGTAAATTAAGCTCTGCATCATACCCTATTTATTTTGTGCTACCCTTATGAAATTGAAATGTTAATCCTTGCTGTGGAAAATTTTCAATTGAATGTAAATGTTAATGTTCTTGGGCATGAAAAAACACAATCTCATTCTACTGAATGAATCATTGAAGCAGCATCCTGATGACAAAAACAAACTGCTTTTCTTCTTTCTGAAGTTTGTAGAGCTTGAAATGGAGCTATCTTCAAATTCTAGGGATGTTAGTTTCATTGTGGCATTCTCACCTTTTGATTTCTTAAGAGGTTATAATGGCTTCTTTATTTTTTAAGAAATGAAATTGACCTGCAGATTATTATATAGAAGCTGTTCTGTTTTAACCTCATGTTCAAGTTTCAGGCTGTAGCTGAAATTATTGTCCGCAGACATTTTGATTCTCAGATCCTTCCGGTATGTTCATTTTAGTTATAGAATTCAACCTTTCATACTTGTGCTTGAATAAAATGTTCTTATATTAATTTTATGAGATTATAATTTTTAAGCTTATTGGTCAATTAGAAAGTCCAATAAACTACTGCATTTTGCATCCTTCCCCTGTTTTTACAGGATATGCTCTGTGCCATTGCTGAACTAGCAAGTGACAGGAAGTTGCTTGCTGCGAACTATGACAAAAAAACTAAGAAGACAACCATAGGAATCATGCAACTGGTACCACAAACAGCAGAGTGGCTTCTCAGGTGTCAAATATATGTTCTAATTCCAATTTTGATCAGAACTCCTTGAGTAGGTTGTTTATTTCTGATTTCATTTCTGCCTTAATGTGGTAACTGCAACTTGTTCACAGAGATATGGGCTACCGGATATATGATGTAGAAGAGAATCCAGATATTCTGTATAGGCCTTTTGTAAGTGTATATTTTGGGGCTGCATACCTTAAATGGTTATCAAACTTTGAGCAAAAGTAAGTTATCAACTATAGAAATCATCTATTCCATTTTGCATCCACACTTTTTTGTTGCTTTCTGCATGTTTCATTCCACACAAGCTAATGTTGTCAGAATTGACAAAGCTACCATTTTGAGTTTCATTCATTTGGGAGTATCAACACTAGAGCTTTATTTTTTGGCAGAGAAAGAAGTGAAGAGTTTGTAGTTAGGGCATATAAAGGTGGCACAAAAAAGGCAACTCATAAGTCAACTTTGCAGCATTGGAAACGCTACCTTTCTGTCAAAGAAAGTCTCCCATCAAGGTGGTTGTTTGCACTCCTTAATTATATTTTACCACTTATATTTAACAATATTGATAGCTATTCCGTAGTTTTATTTAGCTGTTGCAAAAGGAACTAATGGCTACTTGTAATTTAACTGCATAATTTCCATAAAGCGGGGTAGATCTTATCCTCAGCAGGACTTGTTCCTTTCAAATTCTAACAGGAAATATCTTAAGAAAACAGATAAATGATATTTGAAATTGATTGCATCTGTATTACTGTTTTACAGAAGATTTGTTGATGAAGGTCCTTCAGTAAACAATTCTTGTGCTTCTGCTGCACCAGCTGTATCTGCTTCACACAACACAGGTTGTTCATTGGCCACTGAAATTGTTAACATTCAAGTTTATTTTTCAGTATTTTAATGATCTGAAATTTGCATAATTAATAAAAAGTATGGAAGGAACTATTCATACATCTAGAGTCATTGTCAAAGCCCACCTTTTTTTTCATTTGAGTTTAGTTAAGCACTCAAATGAAGGATAGTTTTAGCATATTGACAAATGAATCAAAGCAGAAGTTTTGGAAGAATCTAGCAGATAAGCACAATTACCATCTTAGTCTATTTGAGAAGGTGGTGCAAATGAAATAAAGATGCTGTCTGCAATGCTGATAAATCATATGGAAAGATCATGGTTGAGTAGAAATCGTGCAATTGCATGTGTTTCTCTTCATTATATTTTTGGTCTTTCTAACATGAGTAGTGAATGCAATTGGCATGGTCTTTCTAAGTTGGTTGAAGTATAGCATTCTTTGATGCTTGATCAACTGTGTTTTACCTAGAGGTTAATATCTTATTGAGAATAGTTAGGATTCCAATTTCTCTTCTTACATATGGGAATATCCTTAACTGAGATAAGTTACTCTTGTTAAGCAGGTGGTGGTTATGTTTATTGGGACTCTAGAGCTTCTCCAGAAGACATGACAGAGATGTGGAATAACCATGATGTTGGTAGAGAGTGGATGAAATCTGGAGAAAAACAAGGAAATGTACGCTTTTCACATGACAAGGACAAGAGACCATATCTTTCCCGGGTAGAGGTGAAGGTATGAAGCAGCAGAAGCATTCCCCCAAAGTATTGCTGATATTGCAGATATATAGTGCATATCCTTTCTGTATTATTCCCAATAATTCTCCTTATGTCATATTATTGTTATCATTATCTTTGTGGGTGGAGATGTCGAAATCTATGATGCTAGTTACCATTTAATTGTGAAGTTTTGGGTGAGTTGTTTATTAGCTCTATGACTTCCTTTATATCTTCTCTTCTCAACTCATCAACATTGATCTTATGCAGGCAGTTGCCGAAACAATTCTTTCAAAGCACTTTAGTACAAGGAGAGTTAAATCTGTGAGTACATACCATGTCTAGTAAGGATTCTTTGTTTCTCAAGTCTATATTCCTTTGCTAATAATGCATCTCTGTTTCTGTAATAAGATAAGCCTATTGATTGTTTATTTACGCATCCTTTCTTTATTTGGGTCTTCCCTCTTCTCAAGTTGCTTTTTTTCTATGAAGACTTGAAAATTCTTCTTGAGATCTGGAGAAGCCAAGAAGATTGGATTGCTATCAATTGTTTTGGTTCTTGAAAATTCTAATTTTAAAGTCTCCACTGTACTCATCTCCTTCTATGTAACTTTTTATGTGAATTTTTTATTGCACAGTCAGTCCTATGTGCCCTAGCTGAAATGGTTAGCATGCGTTTTGTGAATGGAGTTGGACCAAGAATTGGATTAATGGGAATCGACTACTCTACAGCTTTCTGGCTTTACATGTACGCAAATACTGCAACTGAATCTGATATTCTCTCACATCTTTATTTGCCTTCTGGCAAAATAAAGTTTATATATAGTAGCTCCTTATCCTGCATTTTAATGGAACACCAATGTTATGACCACCAAATTTTCATTTACAGGAGTAGTATGAGCTTTATTAGAAAAATCTTTTGGGTGCAGAACTTGAAATATAATACTCATTTTCAATGGATGAATATTATTTGTCCAGCTCTATGTGGTTTTCATTCACGCCTTAATCTTCATGTAATTGAATTTTTCCTTGTGCTTAGGGAGTTGGGTTATAGGGCTTATAAAGTTGATTCTGTTGATGATTTGACGAAACCATTTGTGTCCATGTACTTTGGCGCAGCCTATCTAGCTTATTTATCGGAATATGAAGGGAGGTATGTTTCTTCTTCGCTTGGTTAAGGTTATAGAAGCATGCTGTCTGATTTGGTGGTTTAAAACAGGGAAAGGACTCCACAGTTTGTTGTTCAGGCTTACCTTGCTGGCCCAAAGAATGTGAATCGTCAGGAGACTGGTCCATTTTGGCTTAAATTTGAGCAAGCTTTGGCCAATTACGAAGATGTTAAGAAGTACCAGCCAACTCATTTGTATGTGCAATTTTCTGTTAAGACATAGACAGTAGCTGATGAATTAATCTTTTTTCTTTTCAGGGATCCAGGAAGCTGCATCATCTTGTAAATCGGGAAATTATGTACACATCCTTCACAATACGTTGGGTCGTTGATTATTGGTGTTGCTATAGAAGTCGCTCTGAAATGAGTGAATGTTCTCCTGGAAATGAATTAGCAACACTGGGGAAGTCAGAGATCACAATATAGCGAGTTTAAGTTATATAAAGAAAAGAAAATACATGTTCATATTTGGTGTGCAGTTGCAATAGTGGTCATTTACATTTCCTTCCACTTTTTGTTAGGTGTAGAAAAGAAGAGTGGTACAAACATTATTTTCATAAATAAGCATCTAATTTCTATTGTGGTTGAGGATCTTCGAAAAATATACAATTTTGCCAAAGTGGAGAATTCAATATAAATAAACATTTCTTCTATTGTATTTTAAATTTTCTTTTGCTGGAGATGGCTGTTATTGGCCTGATATCACAAAATTAGACAACTAATGCATAATCCCATACATATAAATTTGATGCATAGCTGCTGCCCACAAACTGCAATGGGGTGCAGAAGGAAAACCAGCATTTACTAACATTACATAAATGCAAAATCCCAAGCTCCCGCCTGTAAAACTGCTAATATTAGAGAAAAAAAAAAAAGGATAAGGACGGAGTGTCCTTAAGTAAAACATGCATAGCTACTGCCTTGAAGACGCTAAGGAATTCTAATCAGAAATGGTGCCCTCAGAAGACAATTCTTTTCCTTCATTCTGGTGAGTTTGGCTCGACTCTTCACTTGCTTCTGAGTCTATTTTGACCTTGGGAATGTTAATTAATCCACCGACAAGAAGGTTTTTCTGAACTCTGCTTCCCCAACTTGAAGGCAGCTGATCCTTCAAAAATGGCAAGGTGGTGTTAGGTACTTGAAAGAAGTTCTTCCTTTGGTCAGTTGAATCCCTGAACATACTAGAGAGCAAGATTTCTGATCCTCGAGTTGGTAAATTTCCAGAGTCCAAGATTTTTAGTCTTTCCTTGTTCCACCTTCGTGACAGATCATCTGACGTTTTATGCTTGGAGAAAGACAGAGAGGGGTCTCTGAGAATGACTTCCCAATTTCCCTGCCCATATCTGCGGATTCCAATCCAAAGAGAATCAAGTTCTTCCTCTAACCAAACATCTACCATTCTGTGATCTTCGCTTGAGTAGTTGGTGTTGGACATCTTCGACATCATGCTCTCAACATTTTTACTTAATCGTAGAGTAGAAGAAAAATTTGAAGTTGAACTCCTTGGGTGAATGTGGCCTCGTTGAGGTTCTGCTCGGGGATCCTACAAATAAATAAATAACTTGGTCATTGAGAGGAGAAATAAAGAGAATAAACTTGACAAAATGTAGATAATTTTCTACTCCAGGCGGATCCTGATAGACAAGGAGAAAGATACCAGCTTCTGCAATGTGACGTCACAGTTACTATTTTGGTGCTTGTTCAGGTTAATCTCTGAAAATCTTGCATCTGATGCCTGATGGGACGAAAAAAAGGGTAATTTTCCGAAATTAATTTGCCTGTAGTGCAATCTTCTAGGGTCTATTATACTGGAAAGATTCTGAAAACAATTCAAATGGGTATATTTCTGATCTGAAGAATTAGAATACAACTGGTCTATTAAGGTCTTCTCTTTCATAAGAAGTGGCTTCTGTAATACATGTTCCCTCGAGTCATTTGCTGAAGTATGCAGTCTCTCAGATTCAGCAAGTTCCCTATGCCACTGAAGTGGTTCAAGTCCACCTATTCCTGAACTAGGGATCAGTCCCCTGCTTCTGTTCCTGAAGGCAATCTTTTGTTTCTGTCTTGCTCGAAGCCTGGCACTATTTACAGGAAGTACTGGTTAAAACATAAAAATTACAGACAACTGACCATATTAAAACACAGACTTACAACTTCTCTTTCTTAGCCCTGACAGATTCCTTGTTTGTGTGTAGAGCCTGCTGCATTTCCCTCCCTTTATTCTGGTTTGATATCACCGAAACCAAGTGTGATCCAAATATGCTTCAATAAAAACAAAACTATATATAACAATTCACAATATGAATTTGCACTTACCTGCATAAAGTAGTGGCCCTCTATTGACTCCTGAACAACATTCCTGATAATTTTGTCCCACAAAATATCAAATTAGCTTAAGCATCAATCTGACTTTCTAGCAAAAACCTCTAATTTTTCCAGTTGCTTTTATGACTTTCTAGTAAATAAAGTAGGCAAATAAAGAACACATATTACCTCAATATCCAAAGATCTTCGTATTGATTTATGTTAGGACTTAGCGCACGCACACTGCTGTTCATTGCTTGATATACCATTGCTCTCCCCTGCTCTTCTACTGGTTTTTGGTTGGACTCTTTTGGTTGGTGGGGCTAAAATGGAGAAACATTTCCATAAAAAAGTAATGGAGAAAAATTTTTCTTATAAAGAGAGAAGTTATGCAAGTGTGCATTTGTGAGTACTAAGTTAAGGAGTGACATGGTTGCAGAAAAGATGAAAGATATTGTGCTTGCGTGTTGCCTAACATCCGAGCTTTGCAAACAAGTTGGAAGAACCAACCTCAAGAGTTTGTGTTTGCTTTCATGGTATTGCAAATTTCCTCTGCTCTTGTTATGTCATGAAACTATCAATAGTATTTATGCAAGTTCCAAATGTTGTTTGCAGTCGAGGCTAGTGCTTATTTAGGTGGTAAATGCACATGCTATAGTATAATAAAATGCTTTCATATACCCTTGATGCATTAAGATCATTGATTTCCATATCTTTATTAGATTGTTCAGCAGACTCGGGTTGAATGCTTGAACAATTGAACAATCCTGAAGTGTCCATAGGAGGTTTATCCTTTTGATATTCATTTGCAGATCCAGGACCATCGACAACAGTTAATTTTCTTAGGTCGTTATCTTCCTCCTTTTCTCCTCCTTTCTTCCTCACATGTCTTCTGTACACTTTAATTTCTTTTACCCTCTGAGTTTCTTTCTCGTCACCAATGTGGTCAAAGGCATTCTGAAAGAAAAGGAGAAATTCAAGGAATATCAGAGAGATCCTAGATATCTTACTTTCTTCTATATGACCAAATAAGTCTATAATTAATTGTCACATAGAAAAACTTAGATTCTTATGTCAATAATAGTAATAACAGTAATTCTCGAAAGAATATGGCATGGTGGTATCAACCTTTCAAGATTAATCTTCCAAAGCTAACTAAAATTCTTGAAAAGCATACATGAGAAACATCAAGCCTTACTTTTTCAGATGATGCATTTCCTTGCAAGCTCCTGAGATACCTCAGTGGAGTTAAAAGATCAGCATCTTGACTGCAATTTTCACATTGCCAATTTCCAGAAGGAATGGACTTTCAGGTACAAACAGCATATGTTAAATATCAGGATCTTGGAATAAATTAAAGGAAATAGAAAACGTGAGAAAGAAAATAACATTGGCATACTTCAAGAGGTGGATTAAGGCACTGGAGATGATAAGTGCAGGGGCAGGTGTCGCAACAGAGCAAATCACCTCCATTATCACAGATTACACACTCATAATAATGCTGAAAACAAAAGAAAAGTATGGAAACTGGATGGCAAGGTATTGGTCATTGAAATAGAAGTAGAAAAATCTTATGATTGAGAAAACCAAAGAAGTTGACTGCAAATCCTTAAGCCTATTAAGAATGCATCAGACACTAGTAGTTCATATTAAGCCTTTTATCCTCAATGCAAGCTTTGTATTTATGTGATAAGGTACATTATTAAAATTTAATGAAAAAGGTGTGGTAAACTTAAAAAGAAAAACTGAATCTTAAACTTGAAACATGATAAAATTCTCAGAACAAGCCAAACAAATAGAAATCTCACCCCATCTTCACCTATCCTGCGTGGAGGCAAATTGAAAGAGTCACCACTTTTAGCTGTATAGGAATTTGAGGTTAAAGAAGCATCTGCACAGTTCTTAAATTGGCTTTGTCCATGACGACAACATTCCCATTTGTGGTCCTGAATAGTGTCAATCGTCTTATCATTCCTGGCCATTGGAGGCATCCTTAAAATTTTATTCTGAAGATTCCAACCTTGGGAGAGTAATTAAACTACTGCAATACTGTAAGGTAGCCCTGCACTTATCTAACAACATTAGATTAAACAAGCTGCAGCATGAAATAATAATGAAAAGATCAGACACCTGAAACTTTCATGGTAAAACTATAGCCTTCATAATCATGATCAAAACAGAATGCCAAAAGCTAATAAAGGAGCAAAGATCCAGTCAAGTCAGAATGGAACATAGCAAATCATATATCTGAGTTAAGGAAGGACAGTAACATAAACATTTGATTTGACAAGGTAAGGAAATGGCACAAAACTTTTTCCCCCTTATATCAGACTTATGCGCTTGCCTAGCAATGATTCAAAATTTGCATAATAGAGTACTCATTGGAATTTAATGACACATGATAAACAAGGGAAGGAGACTTTAAAAAGATGTGTGCGTGGGTGTGTATTCATTTCTGCTTCATGAGCTTGGGTTGCTGTTTATGAGAGGCTTATCAGTGGTGGTTCATGAGATCAACAAAGGTCAAACTCAGCCTCTTATCTAAGAGCTTTCTGCTTCTCACATTTGCTGGTTTATCATATTAATGACTTTTTTTAATAAAGTTTCTTACTGGAGAAAGGTGAGTTTAATCCTACTTAGCTGGCTTGTTAGTTATTAAAGCCAATACTGAGCAGAACAACACAAAATGCAACTTCTTGTTCCTGCAAAACTAGATTGAAATTCATGAAATACATTCTCGGAGCCTCTGAAACTTTTCCATAATTGCCTTTTCTACTATGTGTTTTCTGAAAGAAACTAAGAAACTACTGGCACTATCCCATACCAAGTGTTGTTAGTATTCTGCATCTTGATATGCATAACTAAAATGAAAACTCAATCCCCTCAAATATAACAGTCCTCCAAAACTTATTGACTATATTCAAAATCTCACAATCTTTTTTCCATTTTTATACTTTTTCAAGGAAAAAGTTATTTCAGACATACGCTTTGGCCTTCTATAAAAATTAGCTGTTTTATTCAGATACTACAACTCATTCTACCCTGAAAAATAACTAAGACAACCAATGTCAAAACTTCTAGTTTTCAACATGCTCTTCAAGTAATAATTCTAGACCTAACGACATTAGAATTTATACAACAGATAATTCCACAGTATCGAAGGCCAGATTATGAAAAATACTGATTCTATTGTTTGTTAGGAAAATCAGAAGAAGAAAAAAAAGCAAGTTTACATTTAACTTGAAGTTGGAGATTAAAGAAGCGAAAACAGATGAAATAGAGCACTTCATAGAGGAGGAAAACATGAAAACAATTATAAAATTTGGATAACCCAGAATAGTAATGTGTTTACCTTTGCATGTATACAATGTGGTGGCAAAGCTGAATGCTTAAACCAGATGAGAGAGAGAGAGATGCAACAAGTGTAAAAGTGAAAGACAGATTATAGTGAGAGAGTGAAGGAAAGGCATACGTGTAGATTGTAAGAAAGGGATGAGTTGTAGAGAGTGACAGAGAGGAGTCTGCAATTGAATGCAGAGTGACACATGGCATTGGCATGTTGATTTCGGTTCTTCCCTTTTTTTTTTTTTTTTTTTTTTTTTTTTTTTTTGTTTGTTATCTCCGTTGTTGCTTTGATTTTGATTTACGATAGAACCAAATGGCAGCGAAATTAACTGAAAAATAAATAGTAACGAAATTAAAATACCTTTTTTCCCTCCAATATTTTTCTTAAACTAATAATTTAGCATTTGATTCGCCAAATCCAAAGTAAAATTATATGGTGAGATAATAAGACAAAGAATGTTCCAACAAAGACATGTTTTTATTTGGATTGTTCGAGGAAAGGTATTGTTCTAATATTTTACCATAGTTTTCCAACATTAGATCATATTCTCGAAATATCATGACAACTTAATTTCCAAGTTTTTATTATTTTGACCCAATGATGAGTCAATAATAATAAGTTGACATGAAATTGAATGATTCCACCCTTCATCAGCCAGCTCCAACAAACAAAAAACCATTTCTGGTTTGTGTTCATTGATCTCTAAATATGTCATTACCCCACCATTTCTGCGAAGGTGATATCCTGTGGTCTCACTGCTTGTTTGGGGAAGAAAGTTGAATTATCGTGACATGTGTCCCTCTCTCTCTCTCTCTCTATCTATATATATATATATATATTATATACTTGAATGGACATAATATTAATTACGCCTTTTATTTTATATACTTGAGATATTGGCACATGTCCATGAATCACAATCTCCATGAATCACAATCAGCTTTCTTTTTCCCCCTCGTGAACCAAGTACTGTGATAAATATCTAATTAATTAATCCGCAAACTGTATAAAAAAAAGTTGGCAGTATTTCCAGTTGCGTTAGTGTAGCAAAAATATGGAGCAGCAAATCCTCTCATTTCCAGTCCTTGTAAGCTTCCTCATTTTTATGTTGACGGTGTTGATGATATGGAAGAAATACAACCACCAATACACCCCTCCTCCAGGACCTTGGACGTTACCTTTATTAGGTAACCTTCATCAGCTTGCTGGCTCCGCTCTTCGCCATCACTGCCTAAGAGATTTGGCTACAACTTATGGACCTGTCATGGCTTTTCAACTCGGCCAAGTTCCTATATTGGTTATTTCCTCGCCAAAAGCAGCCAAACAAGTGATGAAAGTCCAGGATGTGCAGTTCACTGCGAGACTCCTTACCGTCGAATCAAAGTTGGGAAGTTATAATGCTAACATTATAAATGGTCTTTATGGAGATCAGTGGAGACAGCTCAGAAAAATCTGCACATTGGAGCTTCTCAGTGCCAAACGTGTGCAATCCTTCAAAGCAGTCAGGGAAGAAGAGGTATTAAATTTTGTGAGGTTCCTTCATTCAAAGGCTGGAACTCCAGTGAACCTTGCTCACCCCCTCTTAGTTTTAACCAATACCATCATCGCAAGAACCTGCATTGGTGAGAATTTAAAAAACCAAGAAGATTTCTTGTAACATATGGACGCCATCATTGTGGCAGCAGATTTCAGTCTTGCCGATATGTTCCCTTCCTACAAATTTCTTGAGTACATTACTGGAGAGAAGGCTAGATTCGAGACTTTGCATCGAGAAGTAGATCAGATTCTTGAAGACATTGTAAAAGAGCACAGAGCCGGCAAGGCATTATCCAAGAACAGTGATATGAGGGAATATGATAATCTTCTTGATGTTCTTTTGAATCTTCAGGAAAACGAAAAACTCGAAGTCCCTTTAACTAACGAGTGTATCAAAGGAACCATTGCGGTAAACAAGGATAATTTTTGTTTAATTATTATTTATTAAAAGAATTATGCGAATGAAATTGGTACACATTAGTTCTTATATAATTGAGTTTGTTGAGAATGCATTGCAGGATATGTTTGTTGCTGGGAGCGAGACGTCCTCGAGGAGTACGGAATGGGCAATGGCAGAGTTGATAAAAATAAAATCCAGGAGCAATAAAAAAAAGCACAAGAAGAAGTGAAGCGAGTTTTGGATGAAAAGGGAAAAGTAGATGAAGCAGGCCTTGAAGAAATAAAATATTTGAAGTTAAAGAAACATTGAGATTACATCCCCCAGTTGGAATGATTCCAAGACAATGCAGGGAAAAGACTAAGATCAGTGGATACGACATCAGTCCTAATACTTATGTCCTTATTCATTGTCCCAAAGGTGAATCCATCTTTTAGGGCTTACACTCCAATTCGACAGTTTGTAGAGGGGTAAATCATGGTACACAACGGTCTTTTAGAAAGAAAGTCCATGCCTCGGTGTCCACAAAGAGCCCATCTAAAAAATGAAATTTTCACGCTGTGACTACCGAGAGTCGAATCATGGTTATTGTCTCAAACCTACCTCCCGAATACCAATTATGCTACGCACGGGCGCGCTGATGTCCTTATTCATGTATAGGCAATTGGAAGAGATCCCAATGTATGGAGTGAAGCTGACAAGTTCTACCCAGAAAGGTTCCTGTTCGTGGATAGCTCAAGGGGTCTAATTTAGAACTGCTTCCGTTTGGTGCAGGAAAGAGTATATGTCCTGTAATGACAATTAGGTCTAGTTAATTTGGAGGTTGTCCTCGCACAAATGATATATCATTTTGACTGGGAAATTCCTGACGGAGTCATTCCGGAAATTTTCGATATGAGTGAAGCTTTTGGTGCTGGAATCAAAAGAGGACTTGAGCTTAAATTGCTTCCCATTTCTTTGTCTGTGCAATATAATTGGAATATCCCATAAAATAAGTGAGCTATTAGCTATGTTTTACAATCAACTTATCTAATATATTTTATCGTAATAAAAAAAAGTAATTAACTTAGTATTTATTGGATGCGAAACGTATATTTCTTTAACATTAAGCAACTTTTGAGCCCAATTCCATAGGCTACCAAACGCCTATTTCTCTCCCTTCCCTTCCCTTCCCTTCCCTTCATCTTTCACAACAACAATATACCAAACTAAAATTGAAAACTACGTGAATTTTCTTTTTCTTTTTTTAAAAAAAATCAGTAATTAATTCTCATTTAATGAAAATATCTATATATTTTATAATTTAATTTTTCAATCTTTAACCAATTTATGTTAACATTAGTCATAATAATTAAAATTAAAGAAATTTAATACTATAAATATTTAAAATTATAAACACTAAACAATCAAAAGTGATTAAAATTAAATAATTAATTTTATAAAATATAAAAGATTTTAATTTTAAAATAAAGAAAAAAAAATATATTAGAAATAGAATAGAAGAATTAACTTGCAGAAGATAACTTGAAGAAAGCAAAAGGCTATATATCCTCTACCGGCACTGATTCCAAGAGAAAGGGGTGAGAACTCGGAGCATAATGGTAAGGCATTGTCAATGCATGGGCAATTTGGGGGGGAGGGGACCCTTATCCACCGATATACGTCAAAGATAGAAAAATACATGTGAAAAGTAGATATAAATTCAAGGCCTATAACCCAAAACCAAAACAGAAACCAGGTCCATACAAAAGCCCAACAGATTAAAAATCCTAAGGCCGACGCCAGTGGGGACTCCAACATAAGATTCTTGCCTATTGTATCTCTTCATTTATGAAGACAAATAATTAATGAAATTCTCAAAACAAAGCAGTAAAAGATATGAAAGGAGAAGTTACCTTCACAGAGACCAAGGTTTACTTTTTTTTCTTTCCCGAGAAAAATTAATAAATTTTAGTTGTGAGAACACTATGGTTATAAAAAACTTTTTTTTTTAATATGTGATTTACCAACAGGTACAGCTTTGAAAATGAAGCTGAAGAATTTCTTCCATTCTAATAGAGGAAGCATTCAGATAGGTGGCCTGTAAAATTTGATTGCACACGCCAGAGAGGCTACCTTTGATAAAGGTAAAAATGAAGAAATAAAATAAAAAAGAAGAGAAATAAACACATAAAAGAATAAGAAGATTTTCAAAGCCACTCCTTAATGCGATTATCCAAAAGAAGGCTAAAGGCTTAAATTCAATTCATCATGAACACTTCATTCAGTGAATATGGAAATCCATATAACTGGATTGTTTAAGTAAACTTCATTCCCGCGTGAATACATCCAACTCAAGAGCAATCCATCCTTGGACAGAAAACATTTATTTACTCAAATCTACAGCCTAAGATCGGAGCTCTATACTATAACTTGAGTCCACCCTGGTTGTGAAACCAACCATACACCAGAACTAAATTTTGCAAGAACAGGCAAATGAGAAAAACTCGGTTCAAGCATCATCGAGAGCATGCACTCCAGGAAGTGTTTTCCCCTCGAGAAGCTCTAAGCTGGCTCCACCTCCAGTTGATATGTGACTCATCTTGTCAGCAAGCCCAACCTTCTCCACGGCAGCAACCGAGTCACCCCCTCCAATAATAGTTGTCACACCCTTGCCACTGAGCTCTGCAAGTTTCTTGGCAATTGCCTGCAAAAAGAAAAGTTAACTTTCAGGTTCATTACCAAAACACCAGTTACGCTTATCTCAGCTTCAAATAAAAATGAGATACCTCAGTTCCCACAGCAAATTTATCAAACTCAAAGACGCCCATTGGTCCATTCCAAATAATGGTTTTGGTAGTATCTAATGATTCACAGAATGTCTTGATGGCATCAGGTCCAACATCCAAACCCATCCAACCATCGGGTATCGCAGATGCAGACACCACCTGTAGGAACATCAAACTGAACTTTCAAGACAATATTTACAATAATTAATTTTGTATCTCCTAAGTCTTTCTTGTGTGTGTAAGAGTCAAAAGTGAGAGTCTGTGTGCATATCTATCATGAGAAACCTAAGAAGCTTCTCTTAAGAAATTTCCCAAAACTAGGTAATGATTCACCACAATAGCCAGTTAAAAACATACCTTGCTGTTAGCATCAGCTGCAAACTTATCAGCAATGACCACATCAGTGGGCAGCAGTAAAGATACTCCCTTAGCCTTGGCTTTTTCAATAAGTGAAGTTGCAAGACCAAGTTTGTCTTCCTCCACAAGAGATGATCCAACTGAGTGCCCTTGTGCTTTGTAAAAGGTAAATATCATTCCTCCACCCAATATGAGGATGTCAACCTTCTCCAAGAGGGATTCTATCACTCCAATCTTGGTTGATACCTTTGAGCCACCAACAATTGCAGCAAATGGCTTCTTTGGATTTGCCACAGCTCCAACAAGATAGTCAAGTTCCTAATAGCGAAAAGCACATCAGCATGTTTTCAACAAAGGACTCTTCAAAGAAAATGAACAGGCATCTAACACACCTTCTGCATAAGAAAACCAGCAACAGAAGGTTTCAAGTACTTAGCCACACCCTCTGTTGATGCATGGGCTCTATGAGCGGTACCAAATGCATCATTCACATAGACTTCTGCAAGAGCAGCAAGTTTCTTGGCGAATTCAGGATCATTCTTTTCCTCCTCCTTGTGAAACCTTACATTCTCAAGGAGCAAGACACCTCCTTCTGAGAGCTCAGCCACCAGTTTCTCAACTTCCTCACCAATACAGTCACTAGCAATTTTAACCTATTGTATAGAGGAATAAAAAGCTAAGCAACTCAAATATCGAAAAGAAAGGACTGGCATGGAGGGGGAAGGGGGGAGGTGGGATAGAGAGACCAAGACAAACCTGGACTCCAAGAAGTTCAGATAGCCTAGGTACAAGAGGCTTCAAGCTGTACTTAGGTGTAACACCCTTTGGGCGTCCCTGAAAAACACAATCAGATAAAATAATTACACAAATGCTCAGTATTAAAAATTGGCACAGAATAAAGTCATATAATCACTTGTTGATTTATTCTATCATGCAATGGACATATGATTGAAAGGAATTCCATGATAAAACAAACCATCACACTATATCATAGGTCTTGTTCGTAGTAAAAGGGGAATCAACTTTCTCATTCATTCATGCAGACAAGTAAGCATGTTTCTTCGGTCTGTCACCAGTAATTCACACGTTCTCTGATGCTTAACCCTTGCATCAACTTTCACAGCAATAAAGACCATTCCACATAAATGGATATCTTCTATCGATTTCAACTATTTTTGAATAACTTATGCATGGACATCATATAACTTGGCAACATCACTTCAAGGCACAAGCTCCGGTCTGGATATTTTTCATATCAAACATGCACATTTTTGCCACAGAAAATTAAAATGGAATGCAGAGGTCAGGCATAATCTTTTAAATTATTTGATGTCTATGACAAACATATAAGATGTACACATTTTTGCCACAGAAAATTAAAATGGAATGCAGAGGTCAGGCATAATCTTTTAAATTATTTGATGTCTATGACAAACATATAAGATGTATCTAGAAGGCCTACAGGCTCACATTGAAGGGCACGATAAGAAGGAATATCACACAAAATCCGCAAAAGAGGTTTGAGCAAAGGAAAACATAACCTTAATTTACCACCTCCATGAGTTTTGATTAACTAAATTCAATCAATAACCGCAACACTGAAAGAAAATAAGAATGACACGACCTAGAGGAAAAGAAAATATGCTCATTGCAGAAAAAGCCAAAATGACGATTATGACCAACTAAAGCATTTGATAATTCTGCCATTACGAGTTCCAAGAAAAGCCTAATGAGAAGACCAAGATAGGTAGGCGTTATCATATCCACATTCAGACAAATAAAGCCATTGATAAATAAATACTGTGATGCCATCATTTCTACTGCCCTAAAAACACATTGGATTTTTTTCAACTTCAAAATGACCCTTCTACTTGATTAATTAAATAAGCAGATTTAATTGCCATCCAACCTATACCACAATTATAGCAAAGAAAATAAAGTGTCTGTGAATGAATGTAAAGCTCAATAGGTACAAAACCACTGTCGATCCAAACAGCAATTTATAGAACCAAACAGAATATATGATCAAATGGATAAATAGGTAATACTGAAAAATAAAGCCGAGCAGAGTAATTGAAAATGTATATTCACAGTAAAATTGATCACAACAGTATGCAATTGAACATTTTTATGCATATCAAAGGTGTTATCAGAAAGCAAAATAAGAAATATATCAAATAGATCATCGATAGAAGAAAAGCCACAAACTGATCTCTTAGAAAAACGTTTCGGATATCAGAAGAACACACCAATCTGTTTACATGCACATGATTCAGGCAAATCCTATAAGCTATATCACAAAAACCGAACATCGTTGTTGGAAGGTATCAGAATCACGAGATGTAAGACAAAAAAACCACCGAAAACGCAGAAACTATTAGCAGAACCATTGAGATCAGCACAGAAAAGAAGGATAGGGGGATAACGAGTGAACATCTCAAGAATCTGCGTTGGTAAAAATGAGTGGTCTAAAGGGAGAGATAATCCAAAAAAAAAAAAAAGAACAAATCCAAGCAGAAACAAGAAACACAAACGGTAAAAATCAGGGCAGTGCAAGTGCATACCAAATGGGTGCAAAGAATAACTTTGGAGCCATGATCCATCAAGTACTTGATGGTGGGGACGGCAGCTCGGATCCTGGTATCATCAGTGATATTGAAGTTATCATCCAAAGGGACGTTGAGATCCACCCTCACAAATACCCTCTTCCCCTTCAAATCTGCTTCCTTCAGACTGCTGACGCCCTTCTTTGTCGCCATATCTCAGCACAATATAAAACCTGCAAAAAAAAAAAAACAATAAACAAGCAATAAATGAGTAACCAGATCACAAAAAACACAAAAACGCGTATATATGAAGAAGTTAGTATGATAATAGTGAGAGAGAGGAAGGAGCATACAAGGAGAAATAAGTAAAGATGAAGGACAGAGCTTTTTGGATGCAATGAAGCAAACACGAGCAAGAATAAGGAGTTTATACATAGATGGGTAAAAAGGGGAATGGGATTGTGGTATTTCTCGGGCCGGGCGTACATACAGTGGGCTAGCGCTGCTGAGCAGTGGTTGGGTTTCTCTGTGGTCCAGCTTAAACCCTTGAGCTAACCGTTGACGGTTTTGCATTCGGCATAAGCCAATCAGATTCCAACTTTTTGTTTCCCAATGAGTGCCAATTATCCCACATCGACAGTTTATTAAAAACAACATAACGTTAAAATAATACACCGCAATACACGTTAGTAATTCCCCAGGAGACGGAGTGATTGGGCATCACCCAGGAAAGTCCCCGGGCCCTTGTATACAGAGATGTAGCCCCCGGTAACGGGAGAACTCGATGAGGCGCGTGGGATCATGTTCGCCTTATCAGCGCGCAGGGCAGAGACTTTGTGTGGAGCCTTGGAATCCTACGCCTCAAGGTAAGATGGCCGTGATTTCTCAGTCATTCACTCAATCCACTGAAAAGTGGGTTAACTGAACGGGGCTTACGATCTTCTGGTGGGTTGTCATTTTGCAATGACATGCTTATGAAATTAAGAAATTATTTTTTTTCCCCTCGCATAAGAGGCAAGATTTTTCCTCCATACTTTGAGATATTCACAATTATTTTTAAAAAAAGTCATTAAATTGAAAAAAAGATGTCCGCAATTACGTGATCCAGATTATTGCATATACTACTTTACCACATCATAGGCGGGACATGAATGCACTATAACCACCACCTTCACCCTCTGGCGTTATATATGCTCAGCTGCATAATTCAACATTTGGGCACACTAACACAATTACATACACATCAGAAAGAATAAAAGGAAAATTACTAAGTCCCGAGCCTTTAGGTAAGACTTCTTAAGCCAATGATAAAATGAACATTTATTTAGAAACTTGGAAGGCTCTCTTTTGCTCATCCTTTGACAATTTTAACATGGAGAAACAAAGAGAAAAATTTACAACATGATCTCATATCTTTCTACAACCACCCTTTCTCTTAAAGGTACTGACACAGTAATGAGGAGGGAAATAAGAAATAATATATCAATCTCACACAGCAACTGGTGTCGCTTCATCAAGAGCTAGAACACCTGGGAGCTCTTTGCCTTCCAACAACTCCAAACTGGCACCACCACCAGTTGATATGTGGCTCATAACATCAGCAACTCCTACTTTTTCCACAGCTGCAACAGAATCTCCACCTCCAATAATTGTTGTAACTCCCTTCCCACTGAGTTCTGCTAGCTTCTTTGCAATAGCCTGCAAGAACCAAGTGCACATGTTCATCAGCAAATGCAGGTAATAACTCAATACTCGTATGATGGGCACATGTTTTCTCATCTACTAAAACTGGAGTCAAATTGGTTTCGGTCAGCCACTTCATAAAGTTGCATCTTACACCATTTGTTTTCATTTTACAGTTACTATAAGCAATCGAGCTAATAAGCAATTGGACAAGTTTGGGATAGGGCAGAAATATATGATCAAACTACTAGCCTAAGTAGTTCTCTGGAGGTGAAGCCTTTAACAGACACAATTACTCAGAAAATGGAGCCAAAAGTGGCATCCAAGTTTGGCTATAAAAGGTGCCAAACTATGATCAAACTTTTGGCCTACCTCTGTTCCCACCGCGAACTTGTCAAATTCAAACACTCCCATTGGCCCATTCCAGATAACAGTTTTGGTAGTTTCCAACGCATCACTGAATGTCTTAACAGATTCTGGTCCAATATCCAATCCCATCCAGCCGTCAGGAATGGCTGATGCTGGCACTACCTGCAGTGAACAAAACAGTATTTCACCCCTCACTTGCAAAGTAATATAGCAAGTGGATTTCAGCCTACAAGTAACTGGTCTTCAGTGCATCAATTAAAGTTAATCAGGCTCAATATAAGAAAACAGCATAAAAGATAATGTCAAGATAGCAAGAATATATGAGGAACTTTCACATAGGAGTTTAGACTACAAACCTTACTGTTTGCATCAGGGGCAAACTTGTCTGCAATTATTACATCAGTGGGTAACAAAAGAGAAACTCCTTTTGACTTGGCCTTCTCAAGGAGTGATGTTGCCAACTCAAGCTTATCTTCCTCAACCAAGGATGAGCCCACTGAGAGGCCTTGTGCCTTGTAAAATGTGAATATCATTCCTCCACCCAAGAGCAAGATATCACACTTCTCAAGGAGCGATTCAATAACTCCAATCTTGGATGAGACCTTTGAACCACCTACAATGGCAGCAAATGGTCTCTTTGGGCTTGAAACTGCACCAACAAGATAGTCCAGCTCCTGAAACAAGATAGGAGAAACAAATGACAATGTGATCTGAAGTTTTACAACTAAACAAGGCAAACAAATTCAACCTAGTTTATTATTGTGACACATTGATGCATATATGTATTCTGTCGCAGTTAAACATCACATGCACACAACATGCTAGCCAAACTGGAGGATTGCACTCACATGTTTGAAACTTTGAATTGCTCTGAATGAGCAACATTGATAATTTGGGCTTGTAAAAATGTGGAATGATGGCAGTGCAAGTGTCAAAGAAAAAAAAATCAACTGTTGAGTGTATTTGAAAGATGATTATTATGTGCAGCTACACCATGTGAAGGACTAAAACTGTTATTAATTCAGCACTTCCATTATAGTGTCAAAATAAGGGATAAGATACTGTAAAAAAAATATCCACCTTCTGCAAGAGGAATCCAGCAACAGACGGTTTTAAGAATTTTGTGACTCCTTCAGTTGAGGCATGTGCTCTATGTGCAGTTCCAAATGCATCATTAACATAGAGATCAGCTAAGGAAGCAAGCTTCTTTGCAAATTCAGGTTCATTCTTTTCTTCCTCCTTGTAAAACCTCACATTCTCAAGGAGAAGAACACCACCTTCAGGAAGTGAAGCCACCATTTTTTCTACCTCTGGGCCAATGCAATCATCAGCCTTCACAACCTGCTCAAATTATATAAATTACTATGCAAGTGCTTTTGCTTCTCCTTTCTTTAGAATGTATTATTTCTCCTAGGAGATATACCTGAATCCCAAGGAGTTCTGATAAACGGGGAACAAGAGGAGCCAAGCTGAACTTTGGAGTAACACCTTTTGGCCGTCCCTGGAAATCCATTAAAAATAATGTAAGATCAAATGCCACAAGCATTTTGAATATCAGAGAATGCCCCCTCTCCCTTCTATTTCTTTGCCAATGGATATCAGATATGCAATAATGCTGCAAACTGATACACATTGGAAATTTTCAGAATAAGTATCAAAATCCTTGTAAATAGAACAATAAAGGCATTATTTACCAGCCAAAGGTTTGACTTACGGCACTTCAAGACTAGTTGATGGAGAAATAGAATTCTAATAGACCAGCCAAGAAAAAGAAAAAAACAAGAAAACTCTAATTATGCAGCTAAATTTGAAAATATGTAGATCGTATTTGGATTATACAATTCAACTAAAAAAAAGGGTCTAGCAAATATCGGGAACTATCAAACTTAAATTTAGCCAGTAAACTTCTTAAGGACAAAAACTTCCACTTCAAAGGAATTTTTTTATAAAAAAAAAAAGGGAAAAACCTCTAACGCAAAACTGAAACAACCCAAAATCACAAAAATAAATAAAATACAGAAACCAAAATCTTCATATTCGGCGAAATGCACATACCAAATGACTAGAAAGGATGACTTTAGCTCCATTTTGAATCAAATGCTTAATCGTGGGGACTGCAGCTCTAATTCTAGTGTCATCAGTGATTTTCTGGTTGTCATCCAAAGGAACATTTAAATCAGCCCTCACAAATACCTTCTTCCCCTTCAAATCCGCAGCGGTCAAGTCTCCCACGCTCTTCTTCGCCATGGATACCACTGCCCTGGAGGCCTTACCGGACCCAAATGATTGAATTTTCGAAGCAACATGGTGACTAAAAACAGGATCAGTGGCGGAGAAGCTGAGGCGGCGAAGAGTGGTGGAGCGGAGGCCGGTGAAGGAAACTGGAAGAAGGGAAGCGCGAGCCCGGGTAGTGGAAGAGGAAGAAGCTTTGGTTTTAAGAAGGGAAAATGTAGTGGGTGCTGTAGCAGAGGCCATTATCAGCGGGCTCTTTGGAAGAGGGGAGGGAAGGAAGGAAGGAAGGAAAGAGTGATGAATGTACAGAAAGGGAGTTGAGATGTGTGGTTATAATATGTGGATGTAAAAATGTAAAAGAGTGGGAGGATGTGGACGTGAAGAACGAAGATGGGAATGAACGGGCAATGTGAGTGGATTTGGGATTTTCTCTTATCGTTGAGGAGAGGTTCAAGATGCTCGATGCTTTTTATATTAAGTCCTCCTGCCGCTACGCTTCTTACTTAACCCTCTCTACTATTTCTCATTTTAACAGTAACAGAGGAAGAGAGAGAGGGAGAGAGAGAGAGTGAAAGAGAGCATCTTTATGTTTTGCTTGCTCTAAAGATTTTAGGAGTCCACTAACGATCAGCCCACATGATGCTGCCTGTCCAGTCCAAATCTTCTGAGCCCACTTCACGGCATGATGCTTAAAGCCGAAGATCTAATTTTTCAACAATTATTGAAAAGAAAAATTGAATCTTTGATCTTTTTCACAGAAGAATTGGTAAAAACCACAATTAATTCCATCGGCATATTAAATTAGAATTTTATCCTAAATTTTAACGCTTTCTGGAGACTGCTAAAATATCCGAGGTCTGTGATCGCTCTATTCATGGATCTCCCTTCTCGTTCTTTGCACCTTAAAATTTTCCCGCAGTTTCTCTCTTCTCCTCAGCTGGTTCCCACCCATGTTTCCTTTGTTTTCCGCCAAACACCTCGTAATAAGAATTTTAAACTCATTCCAAGAGCTCTAAGAGAGTGGCATGAGTACGAGGATGCAGTGAAGCGAAAGGACCTTGCCAAAGCTCTCAGATTCTTGAGATCCCTGGAAGCCGATAATAATAAGGATAATTTGGCTGAGGAGGTTAATGGGTTCTTATCTTCTGGGCTGACCCGGTCTGGTATTAGCGAGTTGGGATTGTTTGACGGGTCACAAAGAGATTGGGAGGTTTTGGACACTTGCTTGAATGCTGATGATATGAAACTTGTGGGTAGTGCTTACGGGTTTCTCAAGAACAAAGGTCTCTTGCCCAGTTTTGGAAAATTCAGTAACATTGGTAAACTTCCACTCCGTTCATATTTAATTGGGCATGATATGTGACTTTGCTGCAATATTTTTTGGTGCCATGGGATGATAAGGCGTCATGGTTGTGAGATACTGAAATTGGGAATTTATTGCACTAACTGCTGATATTTTATGAGGTAGTAAACCAGGATTATCTAGGATTTATACTACGTAGAAATGTAACACAATAAGTTTTACCTTTGTTTATCAGATGGGAATACGAATATCAATATACTAGGTAATTACCAAGCTTGAATATCCAGTTTTTATTCACAAATTCTTAAATGCATGTGCTTGCTGATAGTCGCTAACTCGTGTTTATCCTGCTTTTGGCACTTCTCAATTACCTATGTCTCAAAATCATTGTTCTTTTCTTATGTACCCCTTGTGCAGTTTTGGAGGGACCCAGAGATATGTCACCGACTGTCTTCAAGTCTTCAACAGGTTTAGAAGGTGCTTTTATTTATGATTTCTTGTCCTGTGCCTCTTTCTTGTTGTTCTGTTTTCTTAGCAACAACTAGTTTGGGATTATGGCTAGGTTGCATACTGTAGTTTGAGCAAATACATATCTATACGATATCACACTAAAACATATTCTTTTTCCCAATTTTTCCTTTCAGTGTCTAAATTTGCTCCGAAGAAGTGGGGTCTTTCTGGAAATTCAAGATTTGCACTGGTTGCTTTTCTGGGTGGCGTATCTTTTCTTCTTTCACAAGGAATTGATATCAGAACTAACCTTGCAGCCACATTAGGACTGGCCCTTGTGGATTCTATTTTCCTCGGAGGTACCTGTTTAGCTCAAATCTCAAGTTTATGGCCTCCATACAAGCGTCGAATTTTAGTTCATGAAGCTGGTCATCTTCTGGTAGGTAAGTAGTTTGGAGGTTGATTTTATGCTGGAAAAATGGTATCTTGTTCCCTGAGAATAGTGCACAACCAGCAAGAAGGCAGAGATTTTTTATGTCAAATGTGGAAAACTAACTTTGCACATTGCCAGCCTATGTAAGTAATTGTCCAATTCATTTTACAGCATACCTTATGGGTTGCCCAATTCGCGGTGTAATTTTGGATCCAGTTATTGCAATGCAAATGGGCATTCAAGGCCAGGTATGAGCTCTCCTATGCTCTTTTTGGAAGTTCTCTCGTTTTTTGCTAATTCATCATGCTTCTCAGAAAACTCGTTATTTTATCCTCTATTCACTGATGATTATTAAACTATTTCTATTTCTCATGTTGGTTTTACAAGTGCTGGAGTTAAGGTCATATTTCTCATATGCATTTCAGCTGTCATATTAATTTGGGTTATCTAGATATGTAAGAGGAAAAAAATCTTTTGGTTTGATTATTGTGTTCTCATGTTGTTTGTTCAGATAGCATCTTTGATTCATTTATGCCGTCTGACCATGTAGCTTTGTTGATGACTCCAATCATTGTAATAGAATTTATTCCTCTGAATGATACAGATTTCAGTTAAGGTCTTATGGTAAAAACTTTAGGATCATACAGCAGTTCTTATATGCCAATAGAACTAAACAATTATGACATTCAATTTAGGCAGGAACTCAGTTTTGGGATGAAAAGATGAGTAACGAGCTGGCTGAAGGACGATTAAGTGGAACTACCTTTGACAGGTGGGTCTGATGAGTACAATATTCTCCGAGCATACTTGACAAATGTTCTTTTGGTTGGCAGCACAACAGCTGAAGGAACAGTTTCTGCTTTTGTGATAAGATGTTTAGCTACTTTTTCTTCATAGCAGTTTTGATCTGAATTAGATCACCCTACTAGAAATTTGAAGTGGCTATTTCGTATGAGACAATGAAACTAGGATTCTAGGCTTATAATCTTCAAAATGCTATACAGTTGATAGTGAAACACTTGGTTGCCTTTTTGTGCCTGGTCACCTTCCCAGTGAAAGGTAGTCAGAAGTGTGATCGACAAAAACTATTTAGCTGGACACATTTCCCCTGCCCTGCATCTGTGAGTGACTGGGTGCATTTTAATCTAACTCAGTAGAAAACGTACTCTTATGTTCATTTATATCAATCTCTGGTGTGAATTTGCCATAACACCTGGCATGATATGATGGTCAGGTACTGCATGGTGCTTTTTGCTGGCATTGCAGCTGAGGCTCTTGTTTATGGAGAAGCAGAGGGTGGAGAAAATGATGAAAATCTGTTCAGGAGCATCTGTGTTCTTATGAAACCCCCACTATCTGTAGCCCAGGTATCCTCCGACTGTCATAACTGACTTGCAGTTTTTCTTTGGGGGATGATGCTCAAGTTTGCTCCTTTTATCTTGTAGATGTCAAATCAAGCAAGGTGGTCAGTTATGCAGTCGTACAATCTGCTAAAATGGCAGAGGCATGCTCATCGGGCTGCTGTTAAAGCTCTGGAAAGTGGTAGTAGTTTGAGTGTTGTTATTAGGAGAATTGAGGAAGCTATGTCTTCTAGCAGATGAAGTGTTTATGGTGGGGCAACGGTGGTTTTCGCTCTCCTTATCACTAGTATGTAAATCTCTTCTTTCTTTTTTCCCCTCATATGTTTGTTGGTGGTGCTGCGAAGTTTTACTTGAATGCTTCAATCTCCTATACTCCAGATTTTGGCAGGACAAGCTGGGACAGGCTGCTAAAGGCCTGAAGTCATATTGGTTTCATACGCTATCTCACAGCTTTAGTCATATTGGTTTCATACAGCTACCATCAACAAGTTCATGGTGGAAAGGGATGATACTTCATCGACAACAATGAATTTCCCGAAGGAAATATTTAATAGGCTGGGCAATGGAAGGAAAGCAGGCAGAAATTTGTGCCCCTCTTGATCACATACTTCTTAATCAAGGCACTCCGTAAATTGATCTAAAGGATGATCCTTTGTGCGTCTCTCTCCCTCCCATTGATCATTAACTGGGATTATGTAAAACAGCCAATAGGCCTTACTGAAGCTGCAACTTGCATGAATCTGATTCCTGCAAGTATATCTAATATGAAATATGATCGTTAGTTAATTTAATGTAGGTTATTGTTAAATTTATTCTCTTTGTAACTCAGCCCTTCACAGTATTTGTGAAACCAGATTCAGTTGTAAAAGAGGAAGCTTCTTTGTTGACCTAAACTACTGAGTAGGACAGCCTTGAAACCTTGCATTTCCAATTGAGCTGGATCTGCTCTGCGGTTATTCCCATTCTTGAGTGAAATGGAAAATAACTTGCTATTGTTGGGGGGGGGGGGGGGGGGGGGGGGGGGGGGAGCAAACAAAAAAAAACAAAAAAAAAAAAAATTTTATTTTTTTTAAAAAAAATATTTTTTTTTGTTTAAAAAAATTTTTTTATAAAAAAATCTAAAAAAA
>CAOGCB010448896.1:0-13344 GCA_948266635.1 Cnidoscolus chayamansa | reverse complement strand
TATATATATATATATATATATTGATGTGAGAATATATTATTCTTTGGATGTGAGAATTTGTTTGCATTTTAGGAAACAATGGGTGTTAACTTGGATTTGGGCATTTTAAGGTTAGTTTTGGCTATTAGAGAATGACATTTTCTTCGGCCAATGATTTTAGATCAAACTGAACCAAATCTATTTGAAATTTTAATGATTTTGGTTCTTTAGCTTTTCAAATTTGATTCGGTTTTGAACTACCAATCAATTTCGTAACATTAATTAAAACATACCAAATCTAGCATTTGTGTAACGACTCAAAACCAAATCACTACCAACACTACTAGATTCCAAGCTAACCTAACTTGAACATATTCATACACATTCAAACATCTTACAAAAATACATTTTAATACAACTAATATTTTTGTTATATATTTTTATATTTTAACATATAATTGAAATTGCGCTTTTTCTGAGTTGCCTTAACTTACGTATTATCATATAAAAATATACATGTCATGTATAAAAGAAACTAGAAATTACAATCAATTATTATAAGTGTAAGATCATAAGCACACATGGGATTATAAAAATCTCTACAGGTAAAGCACAAAACTATCCATCAATATTACATAACTAAACTACTTAGAACTAAAGTTATCCTAATCTATACTAGTGACTATGCTCTAACACTTCAAAACTAGGGTAAGGGGAAGGGATAAGCTATTGTATGTAGCCTAATGAGTAGATATAAAGATATACAGACAATAAAACTCTTTCTTAGTATATGAATCATGAATGTGTCATAATGCTATCATTATACATATGATAGATTTATCACTAGTGGCCTATCATTTTTCCAATGTGCTCGACGCTTATAGGACTCCTCAACACTTTCATTTGATGTAACATGTTTTGAATAATGTCAAGGGTATAGACTAGGCCTTGACCTCATTTTTTTCTTAATATATGCTAGGGCCATAAAATGGGTATCAATGTGGAGTTAATAATTACCATATCATATCATATATCATATCTAGAGAGGCTAATAAATTATCTAATATCCACCATTCATAATACAATAAATTAAATGCAATGCGACATATTAACACTCTAATACATGCAACCTAAAATATAATGATGCATGATCATGCCATGGTTTATTATTTATTCATTTTAACTAAAGTTTATATCTAAACACTTCTAGCATACTTAATTTCAGATCCTCTTATGTTGTTCACTCTTGTGGATACTTGTTCCTCAAGTCTGATCCTACATTAGAGGATATAAGATTAAAGATCCTTCTAAGCTTTCTTAAGTTTAAAGAATCTTTAAATTATTCCTTAAAACCACCTTAAACACATGAAAAAGTATGCATAAAACACTTTAAAAGGGTTGGACATATGGCCTTTGGCAACACTTTTAGTAATTTAATGTGACATCCTGTCAAAGCACTATGACAACACATTAGCAAACCGAGAAGATCAATAATGTCATGACAATCAAGTTTAAGGTCAAAGCTAAGCATAAGTAAGTAGCACCATGTGAGATGCTAACTTAACATAGAGGTGCTTAAAATTTTAATTTATAAATAGAAAAAGCACTTTAAAACCTATTCAATGTTGGAAATAAATTTTGGATATAAGCTATACAAATTTGTCAAAAATACCAATTAAAGGATTTAACATTTACTCACCTAGAAAATTGCATCTTTAGAATAATCCACTACTATTGCCTCTAGTTCCCTGAGTCTGGTCCTACATTGATGGACTTTGGATTAGAGACAATATATATACACTCTTTCTATACTCTAAGGTACATTCTCATACTTCTCCATACATTATTTCCTTAGTTTTGAGTTACTCTCCTACTACCCTAGGTACTATAGTTGGAAACTGAGAGATATCATTCACTCTCCTACAATTTTCAAACCATTGCCCTACTTAGCCGATTGATGCCTTGACTGCATCCCTCAATATTGAACTATAACTCATTACCGAGTGATACTCTTTGAGTATTCGAGATATCATTTGACTTACCTCGCCGAGTGATATCTCAAGTATATTTCTCAACTACTAATTATTTTGTTGTCCAAGTCAACCAAATGCCTCAGCTACTATTCATTTTTTCTTTGCTGAGTCATAAAATGCCTCGATTTTACCATTTAGTTATCTATTTGACTTCATCGGGAAGCTTAGTTTCATGGTGACCAAATTATCATATTGATGACCAAAAATTGAGTTTTGCCCAAAAGGTCAAAACCTGTTCCTTGGTGTTTCCAATCCATCCATATATGTTTTCATGCATATTTTCATTTAGAAACACATCATCTAGCCTCAAACAACATCATTTAACCTTAATAACATCATTTTAACTCCTACACTGCTCTTAAACCTCACATGCTCATTCATTTCATTGTTCATCATCTCTCATTTCTACATTTTCTAATACTACATCATACACACCCAAATATGCTGCCAAACTCTCATGAATTCTCATATTTGGTGTTTTCTAACTTAAGTAGATGCATTGCTCATTTCATCTAAGGGTCGGGGTTCCCACCCAAAACCATTCAACATTCCATAAATATCTTCCAATCTTTATGCATGTCCTTTTTAACACCCATCTATCCCTAAACAGGTTTGAAGAACTCTAACTAACCTAGTTTGAAGACGATCAATGAAGGAAAGCTTGATTCCTCAAGTCCCCCACTGGTGTTCTTGCTTTAAAGTAAGTGGAAGCTTGCTCCACCACCAACCCTTATGTTTCTTTATGTTTTCTTTGGTAAATCTTCACTATTTTCACTATCTGGAACTTATTCTATAGATCTATGGTGTTTTAGGAGGATTAGGCACAATGTTGATTTGCTAGAGATGGTTTCAGGGAAGAAGCTATCTCTTGTCATGGTTATACCCCTTTTATAGGGACATGGCTTGATGCTAGTGTTGGTCTCCGAAGCCCTAGTTTGATTCCAACCCTATGTGTACCTCCATTTGACTCTTTTTCCCCTCTATGCATTTCATTTTCCATTTTATCATTTCTACATCTTTTAATATTTTTTTTCGCATTTTAGTCCTTAATAAATTTGTTTGTTTCATTTTTTAATCCTTTTTCACTTTTATAGCCCGGTTTCCAAATATTCTTATAATATTTCATCATGACAATTCGTATTCTGATAATAGAGAAGTGTCGGGTGTTACAGGTCAAAGCCAACATAATTGAATTAAGAATGAATGGGAATAGAGGTGGAAGGTTGAATGGGGCTGAACTTAGGAGGGTACCTACACCACCCTTAGATGATTGGGATTATGATAATGATTATAAGCTAGAGTTTGAAGGTGATTGTGCTTATTCCAAATAATGAGGGCTTTAGGCCAAGAGGTGGTATAACATAAAGAGCTGTTAGGAGAGGTATAGGTGAGAGAACTATGATGAAGGATCTAAGAGCAAAAGAAAGTGTAGATAGCAATGTAGGGAGCATTAAAATGAGAATTCCTTCTTTCCAAGGGAAAGGCAATCTTGATGTGTATTTAGAGTGGGAAAGGAAAGTGGAATTGATATTTAATTGCCATAATTATACTCTAAAGAAAAAAAGGTGAAACTAGTTTATGTTGAGTTCACTGCCTATGCTATATATGGTGGGATCAATTAATGATGAATAGGAGGAGAAATTTAGAGAGACCTATTAGTACATGGGATTGAAGGCAATGATAAGGAGGAGATTTGTGCCTAGCCATTACTTTATGGAGTTACATCAAAGGTTGCAAAGTCTTATGCAAGTTACTAGGAGTGTTGAATAGTACTTTAAGGAGATGGAAATATCCATTATTACGGCTAATGTGGAGGAGGACTATGAGGCTACCATTGCTATTCTAAAGGGATTGAACCTTGACGTTGCTAATGTGGTGGAATTGCAACACTACCTTGAGTTAGAGGACATGGTCCATATGGCCATTAAGATAGAAAAGCAACTTAAGAAGAAGAAAGCAACCAAGTTTAGAACTAATACAAAATTGAACATTACTTCCACTTGGAATTCAAATTTGTCTAAGAAGGAATGAAAGAATGAAAAGGTTATTCCTAAAGAGAGAATGGATAATGATAGAGGTAGTGGTAAGCTACAAGTTCTAGACAAGGGAAGAAGAGTCACTACTACTTTTAATGGTAGGTCTAGAGATATCAAATGTTTTAGAAGTTTGGAAATTGGGCATTATGCTTCATAATATCCAAATAAAAGAGTCATGATTATGAGAAATTGTGAGATAGAATTCGAGGATGATGATTATGCTAGTGAGACTATGCCACCTTTGGAAGATGCTAGTCATATGGAGTATTCGATGGAAGATAGTACATTGGTGGTGATGCATGCTTTGAATACACAAGTAAAGGAAGCTAGTGAGGATGTGTAATAGCCCTCCTTCCCAGACCGCTACTGGCATTAGAATCCCGACCACTTAAAGGTGATCTAAACCCCAACAAGTCGTAAACATTAACATAAATATTTACATTAACATACTTATTAACATATAATCTAATGCATAAGAAAGAATTTTGGTACAACATTAACTTAAGGAATAATTAAATTCCTTAAACAGGTGTCTTACATTATACCTATACACATTGACATGGTGGACATAAACATAAGTACCAAAAATTCTAACATAACATTTTGATCCCCAAACACTATTCTGACCCAATTTTTTAATATTCCATGAATATTTCGATCGAAAATTTAGAATTCGACGTAAAAAATGTGTCGGGTATTATAGGATGTGTTGCAAAGGGACAATATTTGCCACACTAGGTGCTTGGCATAAGATAAGGCTTGTAGTATGATCATTGATAGTAAGAGTTGTGATAATGTGGCTAGCACTAAGTTAGTGCAGAAATTGGGGTTGCCCACTAGAAAACACCCTTGACATTATAAGTTGCAATGGCTGAATGAGTATGGTGAAGTGAAGGTTAACAAGCAAGTGTTGGTTACATTTTCTCTTGGAAAGTACAAAGATGAGGTACTATGTGATGTAGTACCCATGCATGCAGGTCATATTCTACTTGGTAGGCCTTGCCATTTAATAGGAAAGCAATGCACAATGGTTATATGAATCGAAACTCTTTTGACATGAACGAACGAAAGGTTACCTTAGCACCTTTGTCTCCTAGGCAAGTGTCTGAAGACAATGAGAATAAAGAGGATAATAGAAGAGAAAATTAAAAAGAGACCAAACAAAGAGAGAGTAAAATGAAAGTGAAGAGTGCGAAAGAGAAAAATGGACAAGAAAATAAAATGAGAAGAGTCTAAAAAAGAGAGTGTTCGGGGGAGAAAAAGAGTAGTGAGAAAAAAATGATAGAAAAGTGAGCTTGTATGTGAAAGAAAAAGATGTGAGGATTGCACTTTATGCAAGTAACCTATCTTTGTACGTGTGTGCAAAGATGCCTACTTGAATGTTTATGACATTGACCATATTTTGCATAGTTCTTCTATTGCTCTCTCGCATGAATATGAAGATGTATTTCCAAAAGATGTGTCTAGTAGACTGTCACCTTGTGCCGTATCGATGTTACATGTGCCAAAGAAAGATGGAACTAATAAGATGGTGTGGATTGCAAATCAACAACATAACTATAATGATAATTGAAGGTCGAATTCTTTCGAAGATGAAGAGGATGATGAGAATCAAATAGAATCCAATGAAGTAATCTAAGGTTCCATAACAAGATCAATGTCGAAGAAGATGTAAGGATTGGTCCAAGAATATATTAGCAGAATATACAATGATCAATTGGTGTAAGGGTGGATATATAGTACAAGTTAGCCATGAATATGCTTCAATTGAATTTTCAGCTTTGGAGACTCACCATGACAAATATTAGCTTATAGCTTGGTGCATCACATTTGAAGTATTTAGAGAATTTGGTGGCTGCAATTTATATGCACATTGGAGTCTTCCATTTAGTTAGTAGATGTATTATTTTGTGTGTTATATTCAAATTAAGAAGGAATCAACTTACTTTCTTTGTTTACTTTTCTTCTTTTCCATTTTTGTTAATATTTCATTTTCAGTTTGTAAGAGTGTAAGAAAGGGGTTTACTGGATAGGTTGATTACCCCTTTCGGTAGAAATAATTATTGGTACATTAAAATAGGTGTTAGGATTTTTCTTTTAGGTGGAAGAACATACCTTATTCCATCACTCTCTTTCTACATGAGTTTGTAAGGGTTTATAATCCATTTTCTTATTCATTTTGATTGAACATGACAAATCTTGAAGAACCTAAATCACTCTTGACAAATCTTAGCAACTATTCTTGATGAACCTAAATCACTCTTGACAAATCTTAGCAACTATTCTTGAAGAACCTAAATCACTCTTAATAAATCTAATCAACTTGTTGAGTTTTAGTTATATTTTAGGTTCCCATTACAAGTTAGTGAAGGAAAACTAGTGTCTATAACTTGATTTTGAGCTTTCTTTAGCTTTCCTTGTGGGTTCATATAAAAAACTAATATTATCTATACTTCAACTATAACTTTAAGTTTAATGACCATATAATTGGCTCTTAATTAATACTAAATTTTGAATACGAATGCATTAGTATTTTTTAATATGAAATACTCATACCTGCATAATATTTTAACTATGTTATTATTTAAACAAAATAGAATATATAAAGTGATATAAAAGGACTTTATGGGAAGTAGGGTTATGTGACATCCTGGTAATTATAGAAGGTAAGTAATCTTATAATAATTATGTTTTGAGTTATAGTTAAGCACTGGTAAGCAACACTTAAGAAGTTGCTAGCTTGCACTGATATGGTAGTTTCACATTGAAATACTTAGCAAGAAGACTTTTAGTCCATTAATAAATAGAGCATTCAAAAGTAAGACTAATAAGGGGGCAGGAGAATTTTGAAATAAGTTACAAACAGTTGTAAAAATGTAAAGAAATGACAAAACATTCAAAGTGATAAGTATGCTTTTATTCATAAAGGTAGAAGTGGAATTTCTAAAAAGTAGTTTGAAAAATAAATGAAAGGGACTTGAAATAATAGAGAAAAAAATTATAATAGATCAATTTACAAAATGGTAAAGCAAAAATGCAATATAGAAATGAGAAAAGATAAGTAGGTTAATATCAAATCTTAAAAGTTAAAAGGTACATTAAATCCTAGCCATTCAATGTGTTGTCTAAGCTTGATCTCAGCTTAAATTGTTTAGAAGAGTGTTAAATGAACATAAAACATATAGAATAAGCAATTTAGCCAAAAGCATTCAACACCATCCATCCATATCGTTCTTCATTTTCTTCACTAAAGTTCATTATTTTTATCAATTTCAGCACCAAACTCACTTTCTAACATTTTAATATTTGCAAAAAAAGCTACCTAATACAAAGAAAATCAAGTTTAATATTGTAAGGTCCTATTTTGGCATAGGTAGTATTTAAACTCTTTTAATTGTGGTTTTTTCTACTAGTTGGTTTGCTTATATTTTACAGGATTTGGTTCGATGATAACATATTAGGTTTTTAAAATTTAATGGTTTTAACATATAAATTATTGTTAGAAATGATGGTTTAAGTATGAAGAAGTTATGTATGCATAAAAAGCATGAAACCAAAACTATGTTTTGGAAGAAGTTATGTTATTTGAATTTGCATGGTTTATATTATGATTTTTTTTGTTGAACTTAAGTTTCAAAATAAATTATTTGATTTACATTAAGGATATAGTAAATTATGGAAATATTAAAGGTGAAAAAGAAATTGATTTTGGTAGAGAAAGAAACTTGGTCGAATGAAGTAAACTAAGGAAATGGATTTGTGCTTGACTTTAGGTTTAGAAAGAAAGCTAAATCTGCATTCCTTTGCTTATATGCTTAATTAAAGGTCTTAGAAGCTTTCAAACGTAACCTTAAAAGTTTGTATAACATGTTGGCAAAAAATGTGTTAAATTTGAAAAACAAAAGGGTGGTATTTCGATTAGGTATCACATGCTTAATTTTGACAATTTTTGTGATTTTAAACTTGTTTTAAATATGGCTTGGAATTTAGTATGCTTGCTGCCTTTTGGTTTATATATGGTATGTTGACATTCATCTATGAGATATGTCAAAAAGATATATAGAATTGGCATTAAGAATATATGTATTGGAACTCATTATGAAAATTGCAAAATAGATTGTCATGCTAGCCCGCTGTGCTAGCCTTTTTATATAAAATTATGTTGGCCTATAAAAAGTGCCTTTGGTTTTGAAAAACATTTAAAAAATGAATTGTATATATTGCATACATGGTGTAATAGCCTGAATTATTAAGACTATTATTGGCGTTAGAATCTTGACCATCCTAGAAATCTATAACCTTAACAAGCCTGACATTACGTGTACATTACGTTTCATTTTTCTTTTCTTTTCATTTTCCTGCTCATTAAAATTTTTCATGTACATAAACATATTAATAAATCTCATAAAACATAATGGCCCAAGGCAAATAAATTACATATAGGGTAACTAAATTCAAATTCACATGCATCTTGACCTAACTTGCTACATCATATCATAAACACAATTATAAATGCCTTAGTCCCAATCATGTAATCTCATCATACATTACATACATATCATTTACCATGAGATCTAAAAAAGTAAATTACATTAATAATTCATAACTTCTACATAATGACATATAACATTCCTAGAGGAAATTACACATAACAAGATGGAACATATCCACTCTGCCCTAATTTCTCTGGTGTCTTGCATACTTATGAAAAATGGGAAGGAAAGTGTGGAACATAAAACAGGTAAGCTATTTGAATAGATTAGTAAGCATATACAGAAAAACATCATCATAAAATATAGATTTTGTGTATGTGAATACAATACTGTCAAACATTCCACATATGATGCCATATAAATTTAAATTATAAGACACGTTATTTTAATATGAAACATGTTACAAGTTATATGCATATGAAATGACAAAAATGATTGTTAAAATGACTATTAGAATGATGGTAAAATAATATGAAACATATGATTCCTTATAAATTTAAATTATAGTCTTGAGATATGAGTTACATTATAGTAAGTGTATACTTATTTATATTTGTAAAATGGTATAAATATACTTTGCTTAGTAGTTATAAAGTTAGTATTGTACTGTTTATAAATGTATGTTTTCTTTAATATATTTTTATATACCCACTGAGCATAAGCTCAGTGCATAAGTTTTTACCATGCATAGGTTAAAGGCGTTAAAGAAACAAAAGAGCCATCTAGGGATCCACAACATCATTATAAATTTATCAGAGCATATTCTTTTGTAGATCTTTGACATTTTGTATTCTTTGTAATTTTAGTATGTACATAAAGTCTGTAAAAGACATAATGAAATGTGTGGTAGATGAGTATGTGATGATAGAAATGTACATACAATTATTGTTAACAAGGACTAAGAAATATATTCATGGACCCTTAGAATAGGGATATCATATAGGATCTCTATGAATTAATGCTAGTAGCTAATAACCATATATACTAAGGAAATAAAAGAAAGAAAAAAATTAGTGCAGGAATAGGAACACTAAGATACAACCTTATATAGTAATAGTAAATAGTAATTGCACAGGTAGTAGTGCACCATGTTCGGGTCACCATAGGTTCGAGTAAAATGTATTAGCACTCGCCTCCATCTTCCTGACAACATCTTTTATTGCATGAAAACTTTCTCTCCCTATTTCCACAATGAGTAAAGAGTACATGTTGTGTTGTCTAATAGCATACCCTCTTGCTTTCTTCCTCTCTATATCATACGCATGCCCAACTTACTATAGTAGATCAGTAAACTAGTCTTTATACTCATTGACACTCATGTCATTTGTCTACTGAAGCTGCTTAAACCCAATCATCTTCAGCTCCTTAGAACTATCAAGGAAATCCCACTCTATAAATTTTGAAGAGAATTAATCCCATGATAGATCCTCTACTCAAGGCTCGATGTATGTCTTGTACCACTTATTTGCCTTGTTGCATCAGAGTGTGAAACTAGTTATCAAAATTACTTTACTGTCATTTACCCCCAACTCATCTATAATTATCTTCACGGCCTTGATGTACTCAAAAGGATCATCTCCCTATTTATACTTCGGAGCATCCAGCTTCAAGTAATCAATCATCTTCACCTTGCCAATGCTTCCTAAAGCTGCCTTAGGTGCCTGACATGGAATAACAATTGATACCATAATGGCTTGTGGAATTGGTGGAACTAGAGGTGTTGGGTTCTCTAGTACTGCCCTATGGTAGTCATGGTAAGGCGAGTATGTCCTATATGGTGGATAAGGTGGGTAGTAAGGCGAATAAGGCATGTATGGTGGGTAGTTATGGTGTCCTGAGCTATCACTACTGGGATACCCATGACCACTCCCTTAACCATAACCATGTGGTGGAGGTGCAAACCCATGAGCCGATGTAACCCCCTAACCACTAGTGAATCCCTCCATTCCTCCTTCTATACCCATGCCTAGATTCACATTCCTTCTATCTTCATTCTCTATTGATAGATCCCCTATAGACATCCTTGAAGGCTCTACCCTGTCCCTGTTTAGATCAAAGGACCTTCTAAAGTCCTTAATGCATCTCCCCATGATCTCCTACTCGCCTTGCCCCTAGTTGTAGAGGTGTTAATGAGATCCTTCATCCCTGCATTCTCGGGTGGAGCTCCTGATGGTCGAGCATATATGTACAATTGTCTCATATTAGGTTCTATGAAGAAGATAAGTACATCATTAACATAACATTTACTTTGTGTGTTACCATATGAACTCACATAGCAATTCACATCATCATTCATTTCATATGCATATTATACACATCATCAAATACTTAGCATATATATCATCAGAATCATGACATTTGACCTTTGAGTTCCTAATGGATGTGTACTCCCTATGGTGTTTTCCCCTTAACACTCTATAACATTTTATATTTGTTTTTACGTCCGACCTTATGAACCTATAGCTTTGACACAAATCTGTAACAGCCTGGATTTCATACTACTAACGGCATTAGAATTCCAACCACCCAAAGGTGGCCGACATTACGTGTACATTGCATTTCATTTTTCTTTTCATTTTCCCGTGCATTAATATTTTTCATGTACATAAACATATTGATAGATCTCATTATATATAATGGACTAAGGCAAATAAATTACATATGGAATAACTAAATTCCAATTCACAAGCATCATGACCTAACCTACTACATCATATCATAATATATTTACAAATGCCTTAGTCCTAATCATATAATCTCATCATACATACATAACATTTACCATGAGATCTAAAAATATACATTTCATTAATCATTCACAACTTTTACATAATGACATATAACATTCCTAGGGGCAATTACACAAAACAACATGAGACACATCCACTCTACACTGACTTGTCTGGTACGTGTTGCATACCTATGAAAAACAAGAAGGGAAGTGGAGTATGGGATAGGGGAAATAAAATGGGTAAGCAATTTGAATAGCTAAGTGAATAGATACAGAAAAATATCATCATAAAATATAGATTTTGTGCACGCGAATGCAACATCATCAAACATTCCACATAAGGAGGTACATAAGCTAAATGCAGTGATTTCTCACATTCTGATGATGAAACAGTAGTGGAATTGAGAGTGAAGCCTGTGTTGACAGAGCAGATTAAAGCATTAGCAAAAATAGATGAATAGTATCAAAATGAATTTGCTAAGGTTTGGGCTGGAGAGACGACAGAATATTCAGTAAATTTAGATGAGTTATTGTCTTATCGGGGCAGAATTTGTATTCCAGCTGATGATTGGCTTAAGAGAGATTCTGAAAGAGGCACATGAATCTTTATACTCATTTCATCCATGTAGTACTAAAATGTACTTGGATTTGAAACATCATTACTGGTGGATGGGAATGAAGAAAGACATAGCAGAATATGTTGCAAGGTGCCTAGTTTGTCAACAAGTGAAAGCAGAATATCAGGTCCCATGAGGATTATTAAAGCCTTTGATGATTCTAGAGTGGAAATGGGACAGAATAACAATGGATTTTGTAACTGGTTTATCAATGTCTCCGAGGAAACACGATGCGGTATGGGTGATTGTGGATAGATTGACAAAAACTGCTCACTTCATATCAGTTCGAATGGATTATAGCTTAGACAGACTAGCTGAGTTGTATATCCAGGAGATAGTTAGATTGCAAGGTATTCCAGTGTCCATTGTGTCGGACAGAGATCCGAGATTTACTTCTCGATTTTAGAGAAGTTTTCAGAGAGCTATGGGTACTAGGTTGAATTACAGTACAACATTTCATCCTCAGACAGATGGGCAATTAGAGAGGATAATACATATTCTAGAGGATATGCTGAGGGCATGTGTATTAGCATTGGAGGGTAACTAGGAGAAATACTTGCCTCTGATGGAGTTTACCTATAATAATAGTTACCAGTCCAGTATACAGATGCCACCATATGAAGCCTTGTATGGCAGACGATGCAGGATTCCACTGAATTGGGATGCAGTTGGTGAGAGGAAATTGATTGGTCCTGATCTGGTACAGGAAGCAGAGGAAAAAGTGAAATTAATCAGGGAAAGATTAAAAGCTGCATCAGACAGACAGAAGTCTTATGTGGACTTGAAACACAGAGATATCCAGTATAATGTAGGTGACAAGTTGTTCTTGAAAGTGTCACCATGGAAACGCGTATTGAGATTTGGAAAGAAAGGTAAGCTGAGTCCGAGATTTATTGGGCCATATGAAGTATTAGAGAGGATCGGACCATTAGCCTACAGATTGGCGTTGCCACCAGAACTGGATAGAATTCATAATGTTTTTCATGTGTCGATGTTGAGGAGGTATAGATCAGATCCTTCACATATAATATTAGCTGAAGCAATTGAGATTCAGCCGGACTTGAGTTATAGTGAAGAGCCGATCAAGATTTTATCATGGGAGATGAAGCAATTACGGAATAAACAGATCCCGTTGGTGAAAGTGCTATGGAACCATCACACAGGACAGGAAGCCACATGGGAGAGAGAGATGGAGATGAGACAACTATATCCTCATTTGTTTGAAGGTTAGTAACTCTCATGTTGATAAGTTCCTAAGTATTCAAAATTTGAATGTTAGTATGATGTAAGTATAAAGCTATGTGTTTAAATTTCGAGGACGAAATTTCTTAAGGAGGGGAGAAATGTTACGGACGGACTTTAGGGTCTAGAAGTTTAGGTACCTAAAATGGGGTAATTAGCAAGAAAGTGATTAAATGAGGTACATAATGGAATTAGGAAGTGAAAACTAGGATA
>CAOGCB010448549.1:0-10183 GCA_948266635.1 Cnidoscolus chayamansa | reverse complement strand
TATCTTCTATGAATTGTTTGTATGTTGTGATCTTTTGGTTGTAAATTTGTAATATGAGTGTGAATGAAATTTGATGATTTATTTGAGAATATTGAGATGTGATTATGTGGATTGTTTGTTTGAAATGATTGATATGTTATGAGTTGATGAAATAAGAATAATAGTAAAGAGAAGCATTTTCATTGATTGATAAAGCATGAGTTGAGTTGTGCATAAGATAATATGAATGCCATGAAACATAGCAGGCCTGGAAAATGGGAAGAACCATGAAGGTGAAGAGGTGACCCATCCTATAAAAGAAATGGGAAGAACCATAAAGGTGAAGAGGTGACCCCTTCTTTAAAAAAATGGAAAGAACCATGAAGGTGAAGAGGTGACCCATTATATAATTGAAATATGGCCATGATATTGAGAAATGATTATGAAGCATTAAAAGAAGATGGAAAATGAATATTGAAGAAAAGAAGAATGGAAAATGCACAGCATGAAATGCATTTGCATTGTGTTTGTGACATTTCATTATTAGATCATTATAATGGTAATGTGTATGATTTGATATGGATGATGATTATGTTGATTATGCCAATACGTTATGATGTTAATAGATAATAAGAAATTAGTTGTGAATTTGTATTATCGAAATTGATTTGCTGAATATTAAATGAATGTGGTTATAGCTTACTGAGATATATTCTCAGTATTTATCCCTGATAAACGCAGGTGATAGTAGGAAATGAAAGCAAGGAGAAGAGTAGACTTGCAATTGCAAACTTGATTCAGAGGTAGCTATTTGTAAATTAGCAATGTATCTCAAGATTTTGTAATGTGTATATTTGTATATGTTTTTGTAAGTATCACGACAAGAATAGAGGCAGTATTGTAAAAAAGAAAAATTGTATGTTGCTTACTTTAGTATTTTAATTTTGACAGATACTTTTGTAAAAAAAATATTTTATTATGGATTTATAAATTTATGATTTTGGTTTGAAATGTATGATAATATTATAAATTATTTTTGTTTGAATGGATAATTATAGTTTTAAATTATTTAGAAATGTGAAAAATTTATACATGTTTTATTGAGCTGTGATCTTAACTATCAATTACAGGATAATTAAGGATTTCTGTAGAGGAAGGAAGAAATCTTTAGTTATTCTGTGGGAGGCATGTCATAGGAGATGTGACACATCTGATTCATCAAGTGATGATGAAGAGATGACAATGCTTGTAAGAAAATTTAGAAGAGCCTTCAAGAGAGGAGGAGGGAAATACAAGAAAATTTTCAGGAAGTATTCTTCTAAAGAGGATGCACATGGTCACAAAGAACCAAATGAAACAGTAGTGTGCTATGAATGAAACAAACCAGGACAGATCAAACCAAATTATTCTAGATTAAAGAAAAAGAAGAAAAACAGAGAAGATAAAGACAAAATGGCCATGGTAGCCACATGGAATCTCAGTGATGGTTCTATAAGTGATGAAGACAGCAACAAAAAAATAGCAAATATCTGCTACATGGCTCTAGAGGAACTTGAGGAAACTGCCAGAAAAGAAGATTATGAGGTACACATTCCTAACTCATCTAAATTAGTTGATTTAGAACTTGCCTTTGCACATGTATATAGTGAGTATAAGTCCTATAATAAAAAATATGGAAAACTAAAACTTGAAATTGATAACCTAAAGTTAGAAAATCAAACAATAAAAACTGAATGTGCATGCTTAAGAAAAAAGAATGATTGCTACAATGAACAGAACATTATAATAAGCAGAATAAAAGAAAACATAGGAAAATAAAAAAACTTCATACATAAAATTACTAAATAAGAACAAATCACTAGAAGCTAGAATAGAATCATTGACAAATGATTTAGCAAAATTCAATAAAGGAAAAGAAAACTTAAATGCTCTACTAGGATCACAAAGGTTGAGTAACAGAAGATATGGAATTAGATTTAATGAATTCATCAAATAAAGAATTATCAAAATCACTTTGTTAAAGCCACGTTTTCTGCATCACCTAATATTACATGTTTCTATTGCAATAACAAAGGACATATGATTAAGGAATGTGCAATAAGAAAAGGAACCATAAAATTGAAAAAGATTTGGTTTCCAAAGAAAGCCTTTTCAAGAATTACTAACCCCTAGGACCCAAATCAAGTTGGGTACCTAAATCATAAATGATTTTTATGCAGGTATGTTTAATGAATGATCAAGAAACAAAACTATGGCATATTGACAGTGGATGCTCTAGACATATGACTTGAGATATGACAAAGTTCACAAAATTGGAAATGAAAAGCTATGGATATGTTCGTTTTGAAGATAGAGGAAAAACTCAAATCACTGGAGTTGAAACCATTGGAGAAAATCCATCAATTGAAAATGTTGCATTGGTACAAGGACTGAAATTCAACTTGTTAAGTGTAAGTCAATTATGTGATAAAGGATATAAGGTAACCTTTTACTCTACATATTGTGAAATTTATGATTATACTAGCAAAAGTTTATTTGTAGCATCTAGAGTAGACAATGTCTATCTAATAAATATAAAGATGATCAAAGAAAGTGCCTCAAAATGCTTTATGACTCTACATGCGAATCCTTTATTATGGCATAGAAAATTAGGACATGCAATATGCCTCTTCTTTCCAAATTATCAAGAAAAGATTTGGTAATAGGATTTTCAAAAATCAATTATGAAATTGATTACACATGCAGAGAATGCTCTTTAGGAAAAAACACAAAATCTTCTTTTAAATAAAAAGAGTTGTTTCTATAAATAGACCTTTAGAACTTCTACATTTAGATCTTTTTGGACCAGTGACACATACAAGTCTAGGTGGAAAATCATATGCACTAGTAATAGTTGATGATTATTCTAGATTTTCATGGGTACTTTTTCTTACTCATAAAGATGAAACATTCAAATCATTTGAAGCCTTTTGCAAAATGGTTCAAAATAAAAAGGTTTATTGCATCACATCAATGAGAAGTGATCATGGTAAAGAATTTGAGAATTCTTCTTTCAAAAGCTTTTGCACTTTGCATGGTATTCTTCACAATTTTTCTGTTCCAAGAACACCACAACAAAATGGAGTTGTGGAAAGGAAAAATAGAACTTTACAAGAAATGGCTAGACCTATGCTTTGTGAAAATAATTTGCCAAAGTATTTTTGGGCAGAAGCCATAAACACCTCATTTCACATTATAAATAGAGTCAACATTAGAGCTATTTTGAAAAAGACTCTATATGAACTTTGGAAAGGAAGAAAGCCAAATATTTTTATTTTCATGTGTTTGGATGCAAATGCTATATTTTGAATGACAAAGAAAATCTCAAAAAATTTGACAGCAAATTTAGTGAAGGAATATTTCTAGGATATTCAAACCATAGCAAAGCATATAGAGTATTCAATAGGAAATCTCTGGTTGTGGAAGAATCAATTCATGTTATCTTTGATGAATCTAACTCAAATGGACCACTAGTGTCCACTAATGATGAAAATAAACAGATTTTCAGCAAAATTGCAACACACTTGATGAAGATCCAAAAGATGGTGAGGAACATCAAAACTCAAATTCTAGTCAAACTTAAAGTGATCAAAATAATTGTCCCCTGCCAAATGTAGAAGAACTACAAATAAATGAACTTTAACATAAAGACCTACCTCAAGAGTAGAGGTATCACAAAGATCAGTCAAGGGAAAATATCATAGATAGCCCATCTCAAAGAATGATGACAAGAGCACAACTTAGAAGATACTTTGGTAATGTAGCTTTTATCTCAAAACTAGAGCCAAAAAATTATGAAGACGCTCAAAATAATGAAAATTGAATTCTTGCTATGCAAGAAGAACTTCATCAATTTAAGAGAAATAAAGTATGGACTCTTGTCCCTAAATCCAAGAACCATTGAATTATTGGTACAAAATGGGTATTTAGAAACAAGATGGATGAAAATGGAAATGTAATAAGAAATAAAGCTAGACTAATAGCTCAATGATATAACCAAGAGGAATGAATAGATTTTGAAGAAACTTTTGCATCTGTAGCTAGAATAGAAGCTATTAGAATGCTATGTGCTTTTGCATGTTACAAAAATTTCATATTATATCAAATGGAGGTGAAAAGTGCTTTCTTAAATGGCTATATTGATGAAGAAGTATATGTTGCTCAATCACCCAGATTTGAAGATCCAATTTTTCATAATCATGTTTACAAACTTACTAAAGCTCTTTATGGATTAAAGCAAGCTTTTAGAGCTTGGTATGAAAGACTTAGTAAGTTCTTATTAAAAAATAAATTTGATAGAGGAAAAGTTGACACCACTCTTTTTATTAAAAGAAAAGAAAAAGATATGCTTATAATTTAAATCTATATGGATGATATTATTTTTGGTGCAACTAATGATTCTCTATGTCAACGCTTCTCAAAGATTATGCAAAGTGAATTTGAAATGAGCATGATAGGAGAACTCAATTTCTTTCTTGGTCTACAAATCAAACAACTTAAAGATGGAATTTTCATCAGTCAATCCAAGTATGTGATGGATATGCTCAAAAAGTACAAAATGATTAGGATGAAGAGCATAGAAACACCTATGAGCTCAACCATCAAACTAGACAAGGATGAAGATGGTAAGAATGTAGATCAAAAGACATATCGAGGTATGATTGGCTCTCTCTTGTACCTTACTTCATCTAGACTAGACATACATTTTAGTGTATGTTTTTGTGCAAGGTTTCAATCATGCCCTAAGGAGTCACATTTGATAATTGTTAAAAGAATTTTTAGATACTTAATTGGAACATCTCACATTGGACTATGGTATCCTAAAAATAAATGGTTTGATTTAATAGGATACAATGATTCTGATTTTGCTGGAAGCAAAATGGATAGAAAGAGCACTTCAGGCACATTCCAATTTCTATGACACTTACTCATTTCTTGGCATAGTAAAAAACAGACATTAGTAGCTCTATCCACATTTGAGGCCGAATATGTAGTTGCTGGAAGTTGTGTTGCACAGATTTTATGGATGAAACATCAATTAGAGGATTTTGGATTAAGTTTCAATCAAATCCCTATTACATGTGACAATACTAGTGCAATAAACTTATCAAAAAATCCAATCCAACATTCCAAAACTAAGCACATAGAAATTAGACATCACTTCTTTAGATATCATGCTTAAAATGGAAGTATAAAACTAGAATTTGTCAAATCAGAAGAAAAAATTGTAGACATCTTTACAAAACCTTTAAATGAATATATCTTTTGTAAAATTAGGAGAGAATTAGGGATGGGTGAACCCTTTGAAAAATAGAAGAAACAATGGTCACAATTATACTTTATAAAAGAAAGGCAAAGACCACTAAAGTATACTAACAGACAAAATCTTTCAGTCTAAAATCGTATTTTAGAACTTCTAAGAATTAATTTTAGAACATATAAAAAAATACTTAAATAAGTCTATAAGAAATCAGAGAAGACACAACAACAGAAAAAAGTCCTCCAAATAAAAACAGAAAGGCAAAATGAAGAACATACCTATTAAAAAGGAAAAGAGGCTGCACTCAAGATTATTTCTCAAAGCAATAATGCAGCAAAACCTTCAAAAGAAAAAGCTTCAAGAAATATTTTGGAGTCAAGGAGATCAAAATTTTTGAAGAGAGCATCAATCTTCAAAAATTTGAGAAATGAGAAGAAACCATGCTGCAGATGAAAAATAGAGGGAAAAACTAAAATATTTTTTCACTCAAAAGACACGTGGCAACCAAAGGACATGATAGCACAACCTAGACTGTCGTATCACTGTAGCACAAGTGACCCTCAGCTATCCTAGTTAGATACTTTTTGGCCACTTTCAAAATAAGCTCTTTCCCTCCTAAGCTTTAAACAACCAGACGACCATCACTCTACTTCCTCTCTCATGAAAATCGCAAAATCGCTCCTCTACAACAGCAGTTTCAAAAATTTTGAAAAACTGAACAGGCTCCTTCTTCTTCCTTCTAAAAACTCTGATAAAGTGCTTTCATACCTTCTGAACGATCTCAAAAAACCACTACATACTAAATACCACAGATTTAGAGAAGTATATAAACAGAAGTTTATTTAGGGTTTCTAAATCTCTTTCTGTTTCATCTCGATCTTCAACAAAGTATGTCTCTCGATTCATCTTTTCATCATTTTCTCCATTGAGACAGAAATTTAGTACTCTGTGATATTAGAAGTTTTGAGTTTAACCTAGTTCTAAAAATAGCAATTTCTCTTAAGCAAACAGAAAAATGGCAAGAGTCAAGCGAACTATGAGCAACCCCAAAGGAAAGGCTCCTGTTGAGCATGAGGAACAGGAAACATTCAGTTCTACTGACTCAAACGAAGCCCCTATTACCAAAAAGATGAGGAGCTTTGAAAGACTGTTTAAAGCTCATCAATCAGGAATTCATATATCTAAACCCACTGAAATGACTGTTTAAAGCTCATCAATCAGGTATTCATATATCTAAACCCACTGAAATGAATGAAGAAAATGAGTCTACTGAGAGTCAATCTAAGTCACCTAGTCATTTACCTGTTCTCGACACATGAAAAATCATACTAGCAAGATGGATAAGCTGGGATATATATGATGACTTCAATGTTAATGTTAGAAAAATAGTGGAATACCAAGGATGGATGCAGTTTATGTCCTTCAAGAGTCTGGTGTATAAGGAGTTAGTCCACAGTTTCTATGATAGTATGATGATTGCAAGAGATAAACTATCCTTTACTGTCAAATTAAACAATGCAACCTATAGGATATACACCTCCACCATAGCTGAAGTTTTCATGATCCGTAATTATGGAACATAAATAGGGAGCTTTAAGGATGTTAATCAGTTCAGGGACTTTAAAGAAAATACATTTTTGAAAAAGCTAACTCCCACTCATACTGCACCCCATGAACTCCACAATGCTTTGCTCCTAAATCCTAAAATAAGAATCATTCACTTTTTCATCATTCATTTCCTATGTCCTCGAACTGGAAGTCAAACCTATGTCAGTAAAATGGATGCCTGCTTGTTGTGGCAACTAGTAGAAAAGACCAAATTCAATCTTCCTTATCTGATTTTTAGAATGATGATTAAGAGTACATCTGTTAGAGGGCTTCCCTATGCCATGTGTCTGACCATGTTTTTCTCTGCTCATTCAATTCCTCTCCCTCTCGGTTCCAAAAAGCTAATTAAGCTTAAAGAAACCTTTGTTAGCCACAAGAAATTGGAAAAAATAGCACCATTAGTGATAGTGAAGATGACAGTGAATCTAGCAAAGGATTACAAAAGGTACAAAAGAAAAAAGAAAATCCATTGCTGATCACTCTAATGGAGATGATGATGTCACTATAAGTAGTCTGCTTGGAGAGGCCAAACTCAAGAAAGAGAAGCATAAGTTAGAACTTCAAATGGTCAAGCTACTTCAAAAACTGGACAAAACAATAAATGAAAAATGGATATGATTACTGCACAACACTCCTAAATTTTATAACTACTAACTACTGCCTCCAGATCTGAAGCAGTCCCTTCTTTTGATGCAAGACCTTCGTACCATAATGCTAATGCTGATCCTACTCTTGAGAATTAGGTAGCTTCAATTTCTCGCACAGAGAAATCTCCACATGAGCCATATTTACCACATTCTGATGAAGCTAAAGATTCTCCTGAACATGAAGTCATGATTCCACCTTCAGCAGCATTAGATTAGAACTCTGATTCTGCATCCTCCTAACAACACTCTCAGGGAACTGCACAAGAACTCATACCTCCTCCAGCTATTGATGTAGGACAATTTGACATCCTACCAGAGTCCAAAACCTCTCATATAAACTCTCCATCCACTGCAACCACTTCCTCTGTGAAACATACTCGTGTAAAAAAGGTTGCTGTGAAAAATGCTCAGCCTCCTGCCATTAGAAAGAGCAATAGGATCTTTGCCAAGACCATTCCTTGATCAAGCTTATCTCTAATCAGCATCTCCCCTTTCTGCTGGATGACAAAAAGGGGGGAATGGTTTGATTAACTTGGTTTGATTAAAATTACTTTCGGGATAATGAAGTTAATTTTCTTATTGTAATCAACTGTGTTTTTTTTTTGTTTTTATGTGTTTATGCTTCACCGAAACTAATAGTACTTTACATAAAAAATTCTTATAATTATTATATTCAGGGGGAGCTCATATTCTTTTTTGTATATACATATACTCATTGAAAGCATAGAAATAGGGGGAGCATCAAGAGGTTCCTAAAGTTTTGTCATCATAAAAAATGGGGAGAATGTTAACCCCATGAACTAAAAGAGCATTTTGATGATTACAAAACTTAAGGAACTTGTACATCTTTCACAAGAAAAAACGAAGACAAGAGAAATAAGAAGTATGGACAATCAAAGACCTTGAAGAAATTGAGTGAAGTTTAGAATCAATGTACAAAGATAAGAAAAGCTGTGAGTTGCCATAAACAAAATTCAACTTTTTACAAAACTAGAACTATTGAGTTGAAAGTAGAACCTAGACCTTCAAAACTAGAAGTTCTACTTTTACGATCTAGAGGTTCTACTTTTACGATCCCAGGTTCTAAAATCAACTCAAGAGGACTTTTCACTAGATTACAAAAATAACTGCTAGCTCTATTTCAAAATCTAATTTTCACCTACCAAATCTTTTTCAAACAGTCAGTTTTAATCAAGACTCTATATAAACAAAAATCTCTCTCATTTATTGTTAAGAAGAACATTTTACACGTGAGAGAAAAATCTATTACAAAAGCTTTGAGCCTTTATTCTTCAAGCATTCATTGAGATTGCTTTGGCAAATCCAACTTTCCTTCATCTATATAGCCTCAGCTGTAAAAAAAAAAAAACAAGAGTTAATCTCTTCATTTACCAAAACCTATTTAAGGTTGTTTGCAAGATTGGGATAGCTTGGGTTTTGAGTGTTTAGTGAAAAACACTTGAGAGAAGGTTACAAGAGCTTAGAAAACTTGTGAGAGGTTACAAGAGCCTAGAAAACTTGTGAAGATTGTAAAGGCTTGTTTCTTGCCCGTGTAAAGAAACCATAGTGGAGCAATTTCTCAAAGGAAGACTTTGGGAGAGTGGATGTAGGCAGGGAGGCCGAACCACTATAAATATCTTGAGTTCATATTCTCTTCTCTATCTCTTATAATTAATTATATGCTTGATTAATTTGAGTTCATATTTGTTTTGCCAAATTTGACTTTTATCTGACCATAGATATGCTCTCTGTATTCATAAAGAATCTTGCCTATCACTTATGTCACAGACAGAACTCTGAGAATGTTGACAGTCTAAATTTGAATTCTAGAAGTTCGAGTTTTAGCACTGTCTGAGATTCACAAAGAATTTGCCCTAGAAGTCAGAATAGGAATACAAAATTTTAAAACTTTAAAAGGTCCAATTCACCCTCTCTTGGACCTACACAAAGGACCAGGACTATTTATTGACCATTAATATACCGAACATCATAGTCTAATTTCATATTTAAACATTTTTGCAACTTAGGTTAAAATTCTGGACCTATGACTTTCGGGGGCACTTTCAATGGCCTAAAGTCCCTTTATAGAAATGAAAGTCAATTTTCGGCAGTAGAGTTTAGTTGCCACAAGTGACTTTTGCCCCCAGTTTCAGCGACTGAAAATCCATTTTCGGTAGTCGAACCTTCACTTTAGGTCGCCAAACTTGGGTTTTAGCAGAGGCCAAAACCTTGATTCTTGCATGCTTAACATGCCAAAACCTGTAAAAAAAAACTCATTAAAACACTTCTAAAACATCAAACACATCCCTTTTACTTCATTAACATCATCATAACTCAATTCCTCAACATGCAACTTAAACTTTATTTAGTTCATTCATTTCACACATTTTCTATAAACTTAAACCTTGGATTTCATCTCCTTTTCTCTAAGATCTTAAACATGTGTGAACCCCTCCCGAAAGATTTTAGCATAGGATGAATAACATGCAAATGCAAATACAAATAGGAATGGATGCACTTAGATGTGTGTGTGTGTGAGTCGCCACTTAATTTAATTATTTAAGGGTAAATTAAGAAAAACCCTATGACTCCAGTTTTAATTAACCTAGTTTCTAGATTAATTAGCCCAATGAATTAAAGCCTAGTCTTC